>VWYE01026528.1:147091-160472 GCA_013398995.1 Alaudala cheleensis
ATATATGGGAATATATATATATATGGGAATATATATATATATATATGGGATATATATATATATAGGGAATATTTATATGTGTGTGGCCTGTCCCTTTACTTCACACCTAAGCCTATTAACTTTGCTGGATCTATTTGTGGTCAGTAGAGCAATTGAAAAAAAAAGGATAGCAGAGCATGATCCTTTTTGATGCAGAGCTCCTGGTCTTATACTTGATTTAAGAATTATTCTTTAGAGAATGGGGTTTAGTTTACTGAAGAATAAACATGATGATGCTGATGTTATTCTTTGAACCAGTTCTTTGGACACAATGTAATGNCAGGAAAGATTTTCATGTGTTTTTCCAGTAGCTATTTTCTGATCCCCACATGAAGCAAGGTTTAGAGAAAACAATTTAAAGCTTGATTGGTATATAGATGTATGCATGCATATATACATATATANGAACCCTTCAGTGCAGTATATAGAGCTTACCTGAGTGTTTAAAGAGAAAAAAGATATTATCAAGGTGAAACGTTTTTCAGCAATTTCATAAAGTGTCTCTCACTTGTACCAAACTTCCCTCTCTGAAAAATTCATTTTAGAGCATGTACCATATTTGCTTCAGCAGTAGCTTTTTGCAGTCCAAAGCACCCTCTCAGCTGGATCATCATCATCAGAAGCCCCGTGGTGCCAAGACCTGCTGAGAAACCCCGTGAATGGGGTCAGGGCTGCAGATGGAAACTGGAAATGACACAGCTACAGCAGTTTGATAGAATGATAAAATTTGCAGCTAGAAATGGAACAGAGAAGATAATGAAGAAAACAGGGGAAAGAAAAGTCTTCAGAACGAGGAGGTGAAACAGGGATGGAGGCAGTGAAGTAGGGGTAAAGCAGAGGAAACAACACTAAAGAAAAGAAAAAGAAAACATTGTTTGGTCTCTTTTCTTGCATTTAGCAAGTGATGTGTATATATTATTTGTTCACAAATGTGTTAACATTTCGAGTGATAGCAACATAGAAGAAAGATGTTTAACAGCTTTTATCGAGGGATTTAATCCATGGACTCAAAGAGGAAGAGGTTTGTAAGTGATCCTTCCATGCAGTATCAGTGAGAGGACTTGTGGTTCTGCTGCTCCCTCTCTGTTTGTACTTTAAAATTAATTGAAAGCCTCATTGTTTTGTTTAAACTGTGAAAGCTTCCAAGGTCAATGAGTGAGGTAATTGACCTGCCTGTTGTAGGACAAAAATATGTATGTTAAATTGCATAATTAGTTTTAATTACATAATTATGGTGTTTAATATGGGGGGGTCAAAGGTTACTATTACATTTAGAAGTCATGGCAAGAAACACAAAAATAAGCAACATAGTTTAATTCTGTGTTTCTTTGGGTTTAAAAAAAGGGGTCCACTGTGATCTATCCTTGACCTTGGATATTTGATGATTATAGCAAATAATATATTGCTGTTACCCTTTTTGGAATCATAGAGACACCTTTGTAAATGACTAAGTGACTTTACCAAAGACTTCATTTAGGTTCAGAGTACACAAAAGTTAATCAACAGTGGGAACTCAACTGACAGCAATTTAATCTGATTGGGTAAGGTAATTACATGATTACCAGGAGTGTTTATACATGGACAAGGATATTTTTATTGGAAAAAATCCTAATTGCTTTCTTACCGAGAAGAGAAAAAAACAAACAAATTTGTTGTTGCAGGTTAAGAGGACATCCTTCGTTCCTTGAAATAGCTCCTTTTCATATTTTAGTGACAAAATGAACACATAATTCTTCACAAATTTGCACTGGGATTATGTTAGGAGTTTCTCTGTTTCTGAACTTGAAATAATGCCATCGGTATCTTGTTTCATTTAAGCAGCTCATTGCTCATACATCAATTGTGTGATAGCCTAAAGATGTCATGATGCTTGTAATTAATTATCTCTTTTACTGTGTGTAAACACTGTTGCTTTCAGGTTGATTTCACCAAACTTAAACCTGAAGATCCATTATACTAATGGATATTTTTGGGAAGGAGAGCAGTATTTGTTTTTCCATGATGGAAAAAAAAAAGTAAAAGAAGGCACCATGTAAAAGATAGAAAGATAAAAGATGGTGTTCCTAAATGCTGGGAGAAAAGGTATCATTCAAGTTCTCTGAATGGTCCTTTAGAAAATGCTCTTTCATTTTATTGACATAGAAGGGAGTGTTGGGAGATGTAACTTCATTGACAAACATTAACCTCTGAGCCAACCTCCTGAAGAGCACTGCAGAGTAGAATCCCATTTGGCTGATAAATACTGGCTTACTCCAAAACCTCATTAAGGAATAGGCCAGGCCTGGCCCTGGCACTTTTTAGGGTTGTGTCTCAATCTAGATGGCAAAAAAAAAAAAAAAAATTAAAAAAAAATTTGACACTTATAAGAGTAACTTCATATCACACCAGTAACTTTTGAACACATTCTGCCAGTGGAAATGGGATGCAATCCTCTCAAGACTGACTTCTAAAGAATTGAAAAGTGAATGAACTAAATGTTAAATAAGAAATGAATGCATTTTAGAAATTAAATATATAATTATGGAAAGAGGTTATGTGATATATTCCATGTTATAAAAAGTACCTGTTCTCCCTTTTGCTAATTTTTCGCTTTTAAGTGCTTTAGAAAATATTACAATTTTGAATTGTTTTTCTAAACCAGATGATCCAGTCACTGTTGGAGGCACATAGCCACGGCAAAATCTCATGCTGTACATTGATCACCTGTCCAACCTTTGCCTAGAGTGTGGTCCCCAGTTCCTTCAAGAGATCCATCTTTACCTGTCTATAAAGAAGAAGAGGAGGAGGGAGACATCTGGGATATTCAAGTATCAAAGTTTAACACCAGAGCAGGTCAAATCTTGATTTATATTATTTTCTCTATGTGTTGCTAGTTTTGACTGGGATATTTGGCTGGAGATTTTTTCAGTGATTGTGTAGTATGTGTGGAAGTTGTTCCAGTGTTAAAGCATTTTCATTTGGACTGCTCACTGGCTGAAACTGCACATGCATTTTTCAGTTCTGTGGTGTGAAATTGAACCCAAAGTCACTCTGCTCTTGAGGAAGTTGGCTGATACTGAGCATGCCTGGAGTCTGTACCTCTCCCTTGAACATGTGCTGACCACAGAGACTAAAATGTGGCAGCTTGTTTAAAACTGTTCACTGTACTCGAGCTGGACCTTTCTGTATTTACACTCAACCCAATCCAGGTTTCCCATCCAGTGCGACCGTGTTCATTCATTATTAAACTTTCTTCTTACTCTTCCTCTTCCCTTTGCAAGAGGACTTGGATATCCCCAAAAAGCCAAGGTTTTGCTTACTGTCCTAAGGACTGCCCCTTTAGGAGTGTAGCACAGCCCACACACAAACCTGGAATATGTCCAACTTGTTCTTTGAGCAGAATGTGAACCCCTGACCTCCTGGGCCTCCGGCAAGAGTGCTGCCTACTGAGCCACCAATACCCAGGCCATCAATAAGTTTTAAATGCCAGTTGCAGACTTCACAGAGATAATGACTTCAGTGTGTAAAGGTTTTGTTGTGGAGGCTGCAGTCTCACACATGGCGTGACAGAGTAAATATGCTAAAACCATAGAGAGCCCTTGCATAACTCGCCTTGATATAACAGTTTTTGTAATATGTTTCAAGGCATGGAATATTATTTAAAGGGACCCTGTTATGTAGGCTTAGGCCCAAAATGAAGCTATTATGAAAAGAATGTTTAGCAAAACCAGAAATATGTCCATGAAATCGTTGGAGTGGGAATTTCAGGGTAACCTTGCTTGGATTTAAAGTCGGCTGCATGACATTGCACTGTTGTGCTAGGGAATGAGAACCAGCAAATGAAAATACTGTTCAGTGAGAATCAGAATCTGAGCAGAATAAAGATGTTAGAAGGCTATTACTATTGTTATAACTTCTTAAAAATCTTACCTCATCCTGGGAAAGATGAGATGAAAAAATAAATTCCAATTTCGTGATTCAAAGCAGCATTATTGACACAGGTAAAACCATGTATTTGAATTTTAACAGTATTTTTAACCTCATCACAAGTAAGTTCTTGTATTTTAAGTATTTATAAAGGAACAGGAATATGAAATAAGCTTTCACGTTTTGGGACATTTCAGTCTTATTGACGTTTCCTATTTAAAATTTAGCATTGAAAGCATGCAAGAGATATGTTGATGTTTGCAAACAAAGTGTTATTTATAGACTTGGATCAGGAAGAAAAACATGGCCAGATTCAAGCTGAGACTTAGATTGTTGCAAGGCTGTCAGATAAATTGTGTGAATCTTCTGTGGAGCACAGGCCAGGAACCCAGGACTCCTTTTCCCAGCTGAGTGCCCAAATCACTAGGCTACAGACTCTTGCTCCCTCTTGTGTTCTTTCTCTGGCCCAATGAATCTTGAATTATTTTCTGCACAATGAAAGAGCTTCAGTGGTAGAACTTTGATATCTCCCTCTCCTTGTCCCAGCATTTACTGCAGCCTGTAGCCGACTGATGGGAACGTTCTGCTGACAGACATTGCTGGCTCCTGGGCTGAAGGAGGAATGGGACAAGGAGCTTTGGCTGCTGGGATGAGCAGTGCTGCTGCCAGGCTGGGAATGACTGGTGCTCATGTGCCATTTTAGAAAGAAACAGCACCTGAAGGATTTTGTAGGGACCCCACCTGTTTGGTGTGTGTTAGGGCTGGCTTTGAGAGCACCTGGTGGCTCAAAGTCCTCGGATCAGCTGTGCAGCTCCCCACAGGACTGGGATTAGCTGAGCCATGAGATGAAGCACCCTGGCTGAGCAGGTAAAGTCTGGCCATGCACAGAGATGCAGCTTTTGGGTCTGGCCTGTGTTACCATCCAAACTTTTATCACCACCAGAAACATCTCCTGGGGATGTGCCTCCAGGATCACTGTTTTGGCTACACAGGCCTGCATTCTTCTCATGACCCATTTTGAATTCCTACATGTTTGTCTTTTTAATTTAACAGCTCTTTTGAATGTAGAACTGAGACATTTTATAAACCTATTTCTCAAACAAAAGTTAAGTTTTAAAGAATGTGCTGTAATTAGGCAAGATGACAGGAAGAATTTGTCGTTGAAAAGTGCATCAACAGTTCCAGAACCAGAGACAAATATAGTGAGTTTTGAAGCATAAAGAGTGCAATTGCTTTGAACACATTATGGCTGTTCAGGCAGTACTGTAGAGCAGTGTGTTTTACATCTGAACTTGGGAATAGCCAACTTAATTGACTGCATTGTAGTTATAAAACAAAAGTTTGTCAAAATTACTGACTTAATTCCTAGGCTCTTTTTTTGTCCCATGTATGTGTTTTTATGAAGTCCTGCAGTGCAGGCCCTTATTCATGTATTTATCTGCCTCAGCGGAATTATTCTAGTGATTAAGTCAATTTATTTATTGATCAACTAAGATCAACTAGGATGAGTCTAGTTTTCTTTTTAATAGAAATGCTAATTTCAAAAATTACATCCATGCAGTATTTTTAGTCTGAAGACCTACAGATAGTATAAAATTGGAACTGTAGATTTCCTAGGCAGATTTTTTATGATTGTTTATACCTGTTTAAAACACTGGAGGAATAATGTGATTCATCACACATTACTTTCCTGGCAGTAGATGTATCACCTAGTTTGGTGTCCAAATGTGAACTATTGCTGCTTTGTAATATGGTGAATTAGGGGTGGTGGGGGTGGGAATAGAAACTTTTTGTCATTACAGGGGGCTGGTTTTAAAGACAAGTCCTTTTCTGCCTTGCTAGGGTCTATTTTCATTGCAAGGGAACTTTTTATGTAGTAGGAGAACGCTTTGAAGCAGGAAGGATGCAGTCTGTCCCCAGTTGTTCATGGTTTGACTGCAGTTCCTTTGGCAGCATTTATGGTTCCACACAGGACTTTCACTGTCCCATAATCTGGCTTTAGCAGAGCTTCCATTTGCTCAGTGTAACATTAGTGTCTCTCCTTTCCCAGTGAACAGAAGTTAAATTGATAAGGACTGTAATTATATTAATGGTTCTGTGTGCATTGGTGTAGGGAACTGCTTAGCACAGTGTTGAATTAATTGCTTTGAAGTGGGTGTGTGTTGGGGTGTTAAAGAGGGTCTTTAGATACCACTGTTATGAGCTTGGGATAAATAGCTGAAAAACCACACTGCAGTAACCCACATGATGACAGAGGAAGGTAAGAGAGGACATTCTGGCTTTTTGGATGAAAGCCAGAATGGGAAAATTGAGAAGGAGAGGGGAGGAAAAAACATTGTTACAGAAAGCTGTGAGTTGGTGGAGTGGTAAAATTAGGAGATGAGTAGAGGTCTTAAAAATGAATAAATTTTGTATAGTTATGGATAAACTATATTACATGGCTTTAGTTGGTTTCAATCAGTGGAATTTGGGAAGCCCTGCATAAGGCAGCTACCATGACTAAGTTGTGATCAATAAGCATCTTGATGGAGGCAATAGTCAAATGCAAGAGCAGCTAGAGAAGAACAAGCTAAAAGAACGGACTTGTAGTTCAAATCACATGAAAATTGCTGTTTCATTTGGGAACAGCAGACTTCCAAGATTATAGATTGGAAGGGTAAAAGTAAATCACTGTAAATATGACTCATATGTTAGTGAAAGCCCACATTAAAGACATTATCCTCCCAGCTATAAAAGCAGTCAACTTCATTGTCAGCTAGAAAAAAAAAAAGTAGTGTGAACACTGTTTTGTTTTCCCGTGATCAATTTTACACAAAAACATTTTTAATTTTAATACATATTGTGTTATTTTTATTATATAGGAGAGGTTGGTTTCTGTATGGTTAGTAGCAATGATTCCTCAGCCTTAAATCACATGATATCTTGAGGAGGAAAAGATTGCATGGCATGGTCTTGCTGTCCTCTTTTTAGTGTTGCCAGAAAGGAAAAAGATTGTTTACAAATGTCTGAAATTTTTTACATCTGCTCTTGGAAGTACTAAAGCTAATAGGGATTTTTCTAAGTTAACAGAGTTTTTGATAGACATTGCTGCTTTATCAAGCCTGAAACCTCTCTCATGTCAAGGGTAGTTAAAAAAAATGTTCCTTTAGAAAGCTTTAATTTCAAATAGCAAATAAATAATTTATTGGAAATGGAACTGCTCAAAAAGAAACCTTGAGAGAAATCTGCATTACAATACCCAGGGCCTAATAGTTAGGGCATTATCCTTTAAGACATGCGACTTTGGTTCAATTTCCTTTTCTGAATCTAGCTGAATAGAGACTTAAATCCAGCTGAATATCTAATGCATCCAAGGCAACTGTCTTTACCACTGGACTATTGTCAGTAATAGCTTGGGTATCTCTGCTTTTGTGAAAATTGTGAAAGGATTTGTCCTAATACTAACAAGACCTTTCTGAAATCTTCAGAATTCTTATAGGCTGGGAAAGAACCTTTGTGCTCAGCTTTATTCATAACCCCCAGGCTCTGAAGAAATGCCTGCAATAATCATTATTTTATATAGTCATACCAGGCAGCATTTGTTAATCGGGACTCTAAACTAAATATCAGTCTCAGACTCCATATAGAACTGTCTTTCCACGCCTCTGGTTATTCCTGTCAGCTGTCATTGGGTTTTGCTGTTTTTCCTTTATCCATTCTTTTAACACTTCAACCAAATATGCCTAAAAGCAATACTTGGGCTATAACAATGAATTTAACACCATTTTTCAATACAGTCTTTTGTATTCTTTGCACACTCAACTTTATTATGATAAGCTAACTCTTTGATCACTGCTGAAGATACTGAAGTGGTTGAAATATCTACTTAATGAAAAAAAAAAAAGAAATTCCAAAACATCTTGAAAGTAATTTGATGGCTGTTAGGGCATTGTTTTGGAGTCTGCAGTCGTGATGGATTCCATGAAACCAGAGGAATTGGGACTGTTTGGTGGCCTGTCAGAGTGTAGGTATTCTTTTGAGATTACCACAAGGGATCAGTTACCTTGGTAATGTGTCCACCAATATTTATTGTGTCTACTTCTTTACACAGGCTAACAAACATTCATCATGTGGGAATGTTGGTCATGATCAACTTGAGCTGAATTTAAATTGATGACCTAAAGGTTAAAGTGTCTGTATCCCATTACCTCTCCCTTGGGCTGTCCAGTCTCCCTACAAGTGGGTTCAACACCACTTTGAGTTTATCAGTGTCTTTGGAGGAAGAGCACTCTTTAGAAGTGCTGATCTGACAAATGCCATGGATGTCCTGTTTAGAAAAACCCAAACCAAATCAATCTGACTTTTGCAGCTTGTCAATACTTGCTGAAGAAGGTTCTGAACAAGCATTCAGATTTTGGGTTAATAACTTCACCAGCCTGTTAGATAGCTTTAATCTAGTCATGTGGGAACATAATGCAGTGTAGCAGCCCAGTGAAACATGAAACTATGAGAACAGCTGAATAAATTTAAACACATTTTTGGACATTCTAATCTTTGTCACAAAAAATCTGATAGTATAGAAGAAAAACTAATAACACTTGCTTTTTGGTTTTGTTATTTTATACAGTAGTTGAGAAGGCAACATTTCTTGTGGCTGCTGACTTGAAAGCAGTGACAATTTCTAGCACTACTTTTTCCCCCATATGAAGTTTATTCTTTCTCACTCATTAAGGAATGAATCTGGTTTCTGTTTTATTCAATACTGTATATACATCTCACCCATAAATATTTAAACTGAGTAAATATAGAATCTTAAACATGGAATATGCTTTCATTCTAAACTGGTGGCCGTGGGGGAAGGTAAAAATATTTTATTCAAAGACCAGTGGTTCCTTTGGATGAAGGAAAAAAAAAAAAGCGTTTTGTGCTTGCTGTAGGGCAGTGAACTTTTTACCAGATTATGCCTTTATTGTTATAAAGTTCAGACGATAAAGGATCTATAGGAAAGGGTTTGCAGATACTCACTTCAAAAACACATGGCTGGTATTCAGCCCCTATATCTGGGGCTAATTTAATTCTTCTTCTCCATTCAAAGTGCCTCTCTCCTGTCTACAAATGCAGAACAGATTCCCGGGTCATTTTCTTCCTTGGAAGTACCGTCATTTTATTCCTAACTGGGAATAGCATGAAATGGAAATACATTTATGACTCTACTTAAAAACAAGCACCAAAGAAAATAAAAGCTGTGGTAGTATGAAAGATAGTTCCATAACAAATTGATGCAGAAAAGTGCAGAAATTTGAAGCATAATGAAAAAAACACATTTTCACTGGGAAGATTTTCTTCAGCAAACTGGCTTTTGGAAACAGTGTGATGTGGCATACCTGGAGTAGCTAAGAAATTTTGGCCAAACTGATAATTCCAATTTCTGGTTTAAATTTGATCCAGCGAGCAAAGTCCAATACATGCTATGCAGCAGGCCAAGATACTATTCTTAAGATACAGTGAAGAGGGTTGTAAAATTAGAGTTTAATAAAATTGAACAACACAATGAACAGAGGACATTTGTGCTTTAGACTGGTTTGACTGTGTGACTCCTACATGCATTACCCACTCTCCTTTCATAGTTATTGTACAGTCAGAAGTGCTGAGGGATACTGAAGGTTACATCCTGAGTCCTGCTGAGGTTTTCTTGGAAAAAGTCAAGCTCTTTGTTGTGTTTTGGAGTCTGAGGTTCCTGTGTAGGTGACAAAGGGGTTGGACCAGCCTCTTCCATAAAGTCTGAATCCTTTTGTGGGTAATATCTTGTTGAAATGTAAAATAAGCTTTGATCATAAAAGGTGACAAAGGAAGTTACAAATGTAGGACTTTGTGGTTTACAATGCAAAATCAGATCAAGCCTCAAAACAAAAACATAAAGTTGATAATATTTTATTTTGCATTATACATACATAACCAACTGATCAACATGAATCTTCTTTGGTGATTTTGATGATGTGACAGAATTGATTTTAAAGGGGAGAAAAAAATCCACCCTTTAATTTGTTTTTATGTGTGGACCAAGTACCTGAACAGGACAAGTAGGAAAGACTGTTTTACTAAGTTTAGTATTGCTTCCAATCTTTCTTCCTTTCTTTCTTGAAACAGAAACAGAAGGGTAGAACAACATTTTCAACAAGATTCAGTGCTTCTTGTTGACCTTTTTACGTTAAACCCATGTTTATGGAGCACAAAGGCAAAATTTTCTTTTTATTTCTAAAAGAAAGATTGGGACATGTTAGTTTTGCCTACTGTAATTAGCATAATAAAGACTGTTTTTGATGTAGAGTTTTTTAATCAGCTTGGTTTGGAGCTGCCCTGTCAAGGTCTGCTGGTTGGAGCGTTACAGTAATGAATCCTCAATTCAAAGATGATTTCTTAGGAGTGTGCCTTTGTTCTCCTGTGCAGACTGACAGATACAGGGAGGACAAAACCTTTTTTGGGTCTTAGATCAATACTGTCATGAACATGCAAATACTTGTGTATGTTACCACAGCTCCCATAGAAGCACCATTCACATGTTGGGTTTTTCCTCCCACTTTGATTATCTGTACTGGCCCACAAATTCAGTCTGTGTTGGCACAGAGCCCTGGAAAAATCAAGGCAGACAGAAACTGTCCTGTCATGTCTCTCTGTGCTTTTATTTTCCAACTCTTCAAACTGTCCTTCGGCTGAAATTCTCCACTTCAGCTTTGTGGTTACTCTAAGTACTTCATTTTACTAAATTTGTTAAGTGAATTTAGACTTCTGAGCTCCAAGTACCATTTTCACATTAACATAAACTTTTTTTTCTCTTTGTGGGCATTTAAACTCTGCTGTGCAGAATGAAGTACAGTCCCTTTCTCTGTAGTTGTAATAAACTTCATCAGTTTCCAAAAGACAATAACTCGCTTTATTCCCATTTTATAAGTATTAATTATACTCAGAAAAATCTCTGAAATAGCAAACAGAAAAGGAAACCAGATGTTGCAGGGTTATTTAACCAGTGTTATTTGCAGACAAATATTTAAGCTATGTGATTTAATTTTTTGTGGAACCTTTAGAAGCTGGCTAGTGTGTGAATAAAACATCCACAGTGTATGTGAAAACATAGTTTACCTGATAGGATCATTTTTTCACCTATTACAGGTAAATACTTTTTCAGTTCTTGGCAACAAATTTGCAAAAGTATTTGATCAGAACAGGAACAATCCCCAAGGCACATTGTGTATAGAGTCATAATTTATAAATAGGCTTTTGTTGCATAAAGCACAGTTGTGCATTTCCAACAGTTTCAGATTTCTGTGCACTGTTGAAATGGAGTAGTGATAAACCTTTGTGCAAATCTGTTTTTCTTGTAGATGCAGAATCAAATAATGAATCTTTAGAAAAGCAAGTGCATTCATCATCTGAACACAAATATTTATCCATATTTCAATGTGACCAAGCTTCACTTCTGGAAATGGTGTTTTGCAAAACAGATGAGGGCAATTTCTCTTATGGCAATAGTTTGTATAGGCAGTTAAAGGCATATTTAAAAGGTGGCATATGTTCCTAAAACTCATCTGGTTTAGGCAGTGTTCATGTTGTTTAGTCCCTGTAAGATTTGTAACATTGTTCTAAGATATAGAAGCTTCCTTTTCTAGACTTTATAGGCCAAACAAGGATATCACATTCTATTGTCTTTTTCAGCATTTCTACACTCTTGACATCCAAGAAACCCTGAACTGTGCTATCCAAATTAGTCTTCCAGTTTTCCTCTTGAGTCCTGAGAGCTTTTAGTCTGCCAACCATTCCTGTCAAAGACAATCTGCCTCATGTCATTAAGAGAAATTTTCTAAATGAAAAATGTTGCAATATTCCAGTTACTGATATCTCAACACTCACATGGATATGCCTCATATTCAACTTTGTCTTCCTACTTCAAGGAAGCATTTTATCCTTATTTTCCCAGATTTTTTCTTTTAAAATTTTGTATTCAGGATTTCAATGTCTCCTTTCTAAGAGGTTCTAGTGACTCTTCATTCTCTTATCTCCTTTCCCTCTACAGCCTTCTCCAGTTGCAATACTCCTTCCAGGGTTTCAGGCTCATTTGATTTCTTTTCAATCCTACCTCCAGCCTCTTTTCTCTTCTTTCCTCATTTGTAAGCTGCTGGTTCTTCAAACCCTCATTTCCCAAACCTAAAGCCTCACTTTCCCAGGTTACATCATTTCTCCTGCCTCTTCAGCCTTTTCCTACTGATCTCCAGTGGCCCCAACTTCTGCCACAGTTGTGTGACAGAAACTTCCACTGCTCTCTTCAGACCTTTGCCATTTCCTGTTATTTGCTCCATGCAAGTGGTCAACTTGATGAACTTTGCACAGAACGTAATCAAAAGAAAGAAAGTATGTAGTTTCTGTCATCAGAGATGATACTAATTTGTTGTGTTTTTTTTAAAATACCATTTCCTGTTTATGGAAATCCATTATTGCTGACAGGTTATTGCAAAGAGGCATCATTCTTAAATATGCATCCATTTCTAAGAAGTTTTTGCATTTTTTTTTGCTCTGTGCAAGACTGTTTGCTTTATGTAACTATTTCCCTTGTCTAAATGTAATTTGCAGGATGTGATGATAAATGTTTAATGGTTCTTGTAAAACTCTTGCATTGTCAGTCTCAAAGTTTAGTGAAACATCAATGTTTTCATTTGATCCCAGCACTGAGGAATGTCCAGCTTTCATCACAACAGGGTTGTTTAGTTCTATAAAAGTCTAAATACTCTGCCCTTGGGAGATATCTCACTGTCACCTGCTCCTAAATTGAAAATTATGTGTTCAGCCAAAGGTTGGGNCTCTTGAGTCCTGAGAGCTTTTAGTCTGCCAACCATTCCTGTCAAAGACAATCTGCCTCATGTCATTAAGAGAAATTTTCTAAATGAAAAATGTTGCAATATTCCAGTTACTGATATCTCAACACTCACATGGATATGCCTCATATTCAACTTTGCCTTCCTACTTCAAGGAAGCACTTTATCCTTATTTTCCCAGATTTTTTCTTTTAAAATTTTGTATCAGGATTTCAATGTCTCCTTTCTTAGAGGTTCTAGTGACTCTTCATTCTCTTATCTCCTTTCCCTCTACAGCCTTCTCCAGTTGCAATATTCCTTCCAG
This sequence comes from Alaudala cheleensis, assembly GCA_013398995.1. Classification (NCBI taxonomy): domain Eukaryota; kingdom Metazoa; phylum Chordata; class Aves; order Passeriformes; family Alaudidae; genus Alaudala; species Alaudala cheleensis. The sequence continues at coordinate 160,184 of VWYE01026528.1, forward strand.
GGTTTCAGGCTCATTTGATTTCTTTTCAATCCTACCTCCAGCCTCTTTTCTCTTCTTTCCTCATTTGTAAGCTGCAGGTTCTTCAAACCCTCATTTCCCAAACCTAAAACCTCACTTTCCCAGGTTACATCATTTCTCCTGCCTCTTCAGCCTTTTCCTACTGATCTCCAGTGGCCCCAACTTCTGCCACAGTTGTGTGACAGAAACTTCCACTGCTCTCTTCAGACCTTTGCCATTTCCTGTTATTTGCTCCATGCAAGTGGTCAACTTGATGAACTTTGCACAGAAC
>VWYE01026529.1:0-11235 GCA_013398995.1 Alaudala cheleensis
CAACTGTCTTTCAAACCAAGACATCATATTAAGCTGTGTTTTCATTTCCTGAGGGTGAGAACATTTAAAGAAGCGGCACACATGATCCAGCACTGTTTAATTCCATTTTTTTTAATACATGAGATCTATGCTGTTGATGCTGTTTCTTCAGAGAAAGTCACTGAGAAGGGACTTGCCAGCTTTTCCAGCATCCATTTGAAAGTACACAAATGTTTTCTGTGACAAGTGCAGAAAGAGATGGTGGAGAAAAAGGAGGAAATAGTCTGTGAGCAATCTGAAAGAGTTGTATCATTATATTAGCCAGCTCAGATCAACCTTTACCAGAGTTCTGGGAAGAAGCAGGCAGGAAGGGAATGTGGAAGATAAAGACTGTGTTTTAAGTATCCTAAACAAATTAATTTTTTCTGCAGTCACTCCATGAGGCTTAAATAACGTCCAGTCTCTCTTTCCTCAAAACAACTAGGTTTTATGTGAACAAAACATACTGACACCAGTCACATATTTATCATAGTGTAATGGCTTGGTTCTGACCCACAATGAGTACCTCTTTTCCTTGATCACCTATAATTATAACCTTAGTCAAAGTAATCCTAGAATAAAGGAAATACAGACTTTTTTGTGTTGTCCTGTCTTTAAGTGAAGTCAGTTTAACTTATACATAGTTCATGGTATTGTCTTTGTTTTACCAAAAATTTCAGAAAAAACAATTGTGTGACACCTACATATATATTTTTTAAAGATATTGCGGGGTTTATGCTAATAGTAATTTTACTATTTTATGTTAAGAGTAATTTTAATATTTTACTAACCTAGCATAAGCATTAATTTATTACCTTAAAACAGACTTCTTTTATGTTTTTTTTTCTTGTGTGGGCAAGGAAAGATTTTTAGTATTCTTTATAGCTTAATCTTCTTGTCTTCAAGCAGTTGAGATTGTAATAGACATATAATACATTTATATTATTATCATATAGGAAAATTAACTATAAACAACCAAATGTTATGAATCCTCTTTTCTACTTCTGAATTTAGCACAGATGCCACAACCTTCTGCAGCATAAATATAGCACAGCTACTAGTATTGTGTAACACAGAGCTGTCAACTCTGACTTCTGCCACTTAAACTGATAACTGCAGTAGTCAGATATGAAATATAAATATAAATTAACACCTCTACCATGTCTATTCAAAACAACACATATGTGGTCTATATGCATTCTGATTAGCATAGAGAAAAATCTCCCATATTGAATGTGGGAGCTTAATAGTGACTGTACTCAGTGCTTTTATCAAGGAATGACTGAAGGTGATTATCAGGTAGAGATGACCTGGAAGATTAATGAGGAAAGCCTAGAGACCATGCCTGGAGTTTACCATTTAGGCCAAAGCTGCTGAAGGAAAGTAGTCACTCATTCTTCCTTTGCTAACTGCTCTCCAGTACTAAATATGTTTTATTGCTAAACACACTCAAACAAGATTGCCTGCACTGCCCAGGGTCTGAAATATTGGTGTAGACTGCATGTTAAAACCCTGGACTACAGAGCCAGGGACTTAGGGAAAGCAGACTACTTCAGGCAGCTGAAGTAGTCTGAAGTGGCTTTGCAGGAGCAAAGAAAAGCATATGCTGGGTAACTAGATTTGTTCTCTTATGGGAAAGTGTTATGAAGCATGGGGCACTGGTGTAAATATTTGGATTTGAACCTGAGATAGTTTTACTTAAGATGTGTGGCACTTATAAACTATGTTTGTTGTCAGCTTCAGCTGGTATTTTTTTATTCCCGAAAGCATTAAAGATTCTTCCAAGGATAATCTTGCAGACATGTAAGAGGTCTCCTCTCTCCTGGAAATATGTGTAAAGTGCTAACCAGCCTCTGGGAAGGAAAATTTCTTTCCTTTTTTCCTTATTATTCCCCCACAGCTCATCTGCATACACAAAGGCAGGCACAATCAACTTCTGCCTCAAGTCATTGCAGAAAATCACTTTCCTGATTGTCCACCTTTACATGAATTTCCAGTGCCTCAGTTGCTCATGATGCTGAACTATGTGTTTCTCAGTCTTGTTATTCAGAGTCTGGGCACTGTGCCAGTGTACTTTCCTGAGCTGTGGAGGCAGCTCAGAGAGGTTTCTTTAAATTCGTCCCTATGACCACCCTCTCTTTCGGTAAATATTGTTGCTGCAAATCAAATAGACTGTATAGCAACTTTCTACTGAAGAATAGGATAAATAGGATTTATCTCTGTGATAAATCTTGACTCTAAAACCAGAAAAGCCAGCTTATTGGCATGGCTGACTGAAGAGCTGTTACAGACATGCAGTGTATTGACTGATACACCTGCTTTTCCTCTGTATAATAGGAGCTCCTGTTGGCTCTAATATTCATTTCCTGATTCATTGCTTTTAGAAAGCAAGATTATGTTTCTTCCTTGTGTAAAACTTCTGTTCATGCAGTGAAACTATTCCCATTTGAGAAGCACATATTGCAAAAGTAATTAAGTACCCATGACAGAATTTTCATGGATGTAGGTCTCAGGCAGAATAATAGGTTCAGCCTTCTCATTATTTCCAGTAGAAAGGAAATCAGAAGGTTTAAAAATAGATGACAAACAAGTTTTCTGCTTAGTTACACTCCAAGCTTTTTAATACTGGACTTTTAAAATAAAATATAAAATATATTACTTTTTTATCGTATTTCTTTAGGTAAAAAAAAAAAAAAAAAACAACCCACACCATCTGGGTTTAACAGATGACTTCTTTCTCTCTGTTCAGAGGAGTCCTTGCACTGTCTTCTTACATGCTATTAGAACTATTAGAGCTCAGAGGAATGGTGCCAAAAGACCAGTGCATGAAACATGTGTTTGTCCCATGAATGCATTTTTCCTTCCTCTTTACTGATGTCTGACTCTGACAACCCTAAAAATACATATTTGAACAGAAGGCTCTTGATGTAATGCTTTGTGTGTCCACAACCAGAGTATTCATTGCTATTGTTGGTTGCCCGAACTTGTCATGTGTTTATAGTTGTCATAGGGCTGGAATGATCTGGCACACTGGATGAATACAATAAAGTTGACATTTCCACATTCCTTATGTTTTTGCTTCACAAGGTTGACCGGTGAGTAATTACAAAGGGAATCCTAGTGGCAAATTAGATTATCATGCACAAACTTGCATTTCATATTCTTGAAACTAGAGCCATATGACCTTGTTTTGTTTTTCTAACCAGCGGAGTATCTACTGCACTAAAATCTGAGGAAGCAGGTACTGCCTAAAGTAAATCCTTCCTTCTGAGTGTATCTAAACCAAGAACATAAAGAATGGTTCTTAAATTAGAAGACATTGTAAACACAAACCATCAGGCTCTGCTAAGAGCTAGCCGGAATATCTCAGTGAAAATTTTTGAACAGTGTATGTCATAGAGACTTTTGTTTTCCTTCTGCTAAACAGAGCAAGTAGCTAGACTTTGATAAATATTAAAAAATATAATATTCTCTAGAACTCTGAATTTTCTTGAAATAATATTTTTATTTGTAGTTATTTGAACAGGCAAAATACTGTTCAGAATATACAGGAAAAATGCTGAACAGGAATATGAGCAGAAGCTTCTCAGAGAATAGAGTTCCAAATGAATAATTAATTTGTCTTCTTCATCATATATAGGCATGTGCTTCTTTAGGAGTAACTGTCCACTTATTTTTTGGTTCTTATTAATGCATATCTCACTTTTGATGGATCACATTATGCATGATTTTCAAAGAATGCAATCTAATTAATGCAGTCATATTTTTTCTTTCAACTTTTTTTTCCCTGTTCCTAACATTCCTATCAGAGAAGCAGCTATGGTGAGATAACAATATTATCTTATTTTATGAGAAAAGAAACAGATACCAAGGGACTTTCTTAAGCCAGCAATGTGTCAGTGGGAAAGACAGATTCCAAACCTACTTTCAAGCAAATTTCTGACCACACTTACACTTCCATTAGAGAAGCAGCTTGGCATTTTGATTGCACTTGTGAGAATGTATGCAGATTAGACTTCAATCAGGTGGGTTAAAAATGAGAAACATGGAAGCTGAATGTAGCGAGGGTTTCTTTGCATTGTGGCAAGGTAAGGGATCCTTTCCTGAGGACTGTCTGTTAGTCCTCCTTGCTAGAACGTGCTACTGCAGAGGAACAGCTAATGAAATTACTTGTCACCCATCATTGACTCTGGCTGGAAACTGGCCTGCTCCATGAAATGTCTTAAAATGACACAACAGTTTCTGCAGTAAATATCTAACTGTGTACTCTATGGCCAGCTGCCAGAATTTTGCTCAGTACCTTGTGCAGAAGTCATGATAACAGAACTGGGTTCATTTGCAAACATCAATCCAACATATCCTGTCTTTATCTACCTGCATTTGTGCTCTTATTTTCTGCATATTTTGCAAGTTCCAGAGCACTTGGGACAGACTATGCAAACAGACTGATTAATTCCCTTCCTGATTAATTCCTCTGCACACTCAACCTCATGCATACCAAATGAGCATGCCCACAGAAGTGCCAGCCATAGTGAGCTAAACCAAGTTACTATGGCTGACCTTACCCTTAGATTAAATGGTTTATGTTCTGTTGTCATTTTGTTGAGGTTTGTACAATTTTGCTGTAAGTAAAAGCAAGAGAAGGAAACAGACATCCAAAATATGAATGAACCAAATAGATTAAGAGGCAGTGGCAGATATTTGAGACGCGATGTGATGATTTCTCTGAAACAATGGAAATGCTCCCCTTTAATGGAAGTAATGGTGACCTAATGCTAGAGGCTACTGCCAGCTCCCTAGCATGATAATTTACTGGGTATATAAAGAAGGAAGACAGGGAACTGTGGAAGCAATTAACTTGGAAATAAGCAGTAAAATGCAGACAGACAATATGTCATTAATCACGTATGGAATCTGCCAACCACTCAACATCTCTACTCTGGTGAGCAAATTACTACCTGCTTTTAAAGACTCCAAATGATTATGAAGTTGATCTGACATTAAAGACTGAGTTGGACCTCCTTCCTTGGTTTTGATTTTCGGCCTAAGTTTTCAAATCTGAGAGAAGCTGGATGCCTCTAACTGAAAGTTAATGAGATCTACAGGGGATCAGCATCTCACAGAATTACATCCTCACATTTGACCTTCAGAGGCTTATTCTTAATATCCCTGATGAAAGAGGACTGATGTCTGAGTAGGTCTGATGATTGGTGTTTTAAGTACCTATGCAGAATAGAAAATCAAGCAATGATTCTTTTTCTTGTTGAGTCATGCATAGCTAAGGGACCCAAAAATAGCTATTAGGTTGTTTCCTGCCACAACAGCCTCTTCTAACACAGCTGCAGAGTATTCATGGGAAGTACTTGATAAAATCACCATGATATCATTAGCAGCAACTGTGTTTCTGTCTTGAAATGCTTATCAGAGGAGAAAAAGCAAGAAAAATTAAATTATCTTAGAGCTAGATGTGAATACATTTGTTTCCTCATTCACTTTTATATTTCTGGCTGAAAAATATATAAGCTGACTATATGGGGCTCTTTCATCTGTTTCTTCTTTCCACCTTTTTTTTTTTTTTACTTAAGTCTATAGTTACTATAGTAGAAGCTTTCAAAATAAAATCTAGTGAACTGTAGAATTTGTTAACTGTAGCAATTTCAGTAATATCTATTAATAACTGGGAGCTTTATGCTAGCATCATACTGAAGAAAGACAGACAAGTCAGATGCAAAATAAATGAACACAGCATTCACACATCTCACTGACAGTGTGTATCTCATAAAACTGGTCATATTCTTTCTTTAACCAATTAACCTCTCATAAAGAGTAGGGGAAAAAAAATCAGTCTGCTTGGTTTGAAAGCCTAAGCCCCATTGTTTATGGCTGCTACTTCCCTTGACCATTCTGCAAAACCTCAAACATATTAATTCATTACACAGCATTTGCTACTATGCTATTTTAACAACCCTTTTGGCAGTGCAGAAATTATTTGACGGGACAAACTGTGTGAAAATTCCTACAAGAGCAGTAGTCCCAGAACCCCTCTCTCTAGATCATCTGATTTATCTAAGCTGTTGTCAGTACTGAGCCATCAATGCCATCCAGTGACCATTCAGATTGGTGATGTGGCATATCACAGACCTGACAATACTATTTTGTTGGCCATGTTTAAGCATTTCTCTGCTTTATAAAAATTGATGTATGTTCTTTTCTGCTGTCAGAGATTCCTCTTGTCTAGGCCAGATCTTGAGAATGATGGTACAGAAATGCAGGCAAAATACAAGAATTCTTCTGACATACAGAAAGTTTACATTGATGGCATTTCAGTATGAATAGAATTCCTGTTGCAAAAGCATTACATAAAAAATACATTTGGCATGTAATTTCAATGCATTTTTAAATTTGACTATGCCTGCACTTCTAGTAAATATCTCTACAAGTATATGCACAATTCCAAGCATGGACTTCAGTTCCATAATTTCTATAATCTTTAACCATGATCTGCCCATCATGATGAATATACATCACTTTGAACTCCTCTTGAATGGTTTGCAGACTCAAGGTGTTAAGTCCCTCTTTCATGAAGCAGCTAAGCAGATATTTTTAAGATTTCTGAAGTTGAAGTTGGTACCAAAATCTGTGCCAGAAGACATGTTACTGCCACCTTCAGCTCCAGGTGGCATTTTCTCCCTTGCCCGGACACTGGACATGCAGATGCTTAGTGTTGTGAGAGCTCACATTAGATAGTTGTGAGTCAAGAGTTAGATGTTTCTGTTCTTCAGGCCTGGGACACACAGCACAAGGAGATGCCTTCAAAGAGAAGAGTGTGAAATGCCTGTTTGATCTCCACAGACCTGAGTGACCTTACTGCAGACAAGACCATGGTGCTGTGCAATAGAAAGTGAAAATCAAAAGTTCTCCCTTTTCTACACAGCAATGGAACCATCGCATGTAGACTATGAGGACGCATGAAATATGATGGCGTATGTGGTGCTGTGACCCAGTAGCCATGGCAACAACAGTGCAAAGACAGATTAACCCAATGCTCTTTTCCATCAACAGCAAAACTGTGATGATTTATGCTGGTCCTTTATCCACAAGATGAAAAGCTGCTTTTCAGTTATATGTTACAGTTCTAGTGGTTGCAAAGTTTAATAGTGAATTGACCAACAGTATCTTCTGTTCTGAGAATCAGAAGGAAAAGAAAAAAATCCCTGACAGAACTGTTTGCTTGTCTTTCATTCTAATGCAGGCCTGTCAAGTCTCATGTGATGAACATCAGACTTAGTCTTTTAGCAACAGCTTTCTCATTCCCTACTGTGGCATCTCCAGTTCATGCATCAGCAGTGTGCTGTCACGCAGCCTGACGTGTGAGTCTGGTCTGTTGGGATTTTAAGGATTTGCAGAATCTGCCAAGGTCACAAGCCCAAGTATCTATACAGCAGTGAAGAATCTTCATCCATTGCAAATACAACATGGTTTACCCAGTGAAAAGATTCTATGTACTTTGTCTGTCTTCTAGCATGATAAGAGCTCTCCATAGATTTTTTTTCAATGGTTGTGTATTAGAGATCTGTGCTTGAGACAGATCTTGTCTCAGTGCCAAATCCACTATCAATTTCTAGCTTAATTTCAGAACTGTATTTTGTTAATTTTTGCTTGCCTTCTTGATGAAATAATATTTAAAACTGGAAAGAAACATTCCTGAGATCTCTAATCACCATTTTCTTGCTCTCTACATTTCCTGTTTACCTAAAAGATCTCATACTATTTTAAAAATAAATATCTAAAGAAGACATACCTCAAAATTAGTATTTTACAATCATCAACCAGATTTGGAAACAGAGACAGACTGAGTAAGGGTGAACAACCTTTACTGCTTTGTGAAATACTCGCAACTCCCTTTTTTTCTGTTCTTTGCATCCAAAGTCCAATCCCAGGATAAGTCAAATGGCATTCTGGAATAAAAGAAATACTGTTTTCTAAAAGGCCAGGGGAAAAAAGAAAGCTATTTGACCTTAAGGAAGAGAACATGACAGAAAACATTGTCAAGTGGTACTGATCTTTCATAACAGCTAGAATTATGTACCTAGTAAGAACTTTTATTTTCATAAATCAAAAATTGAAATAATTTTTATGTTGATCTATGAATTACAAGAGAGGAACTCTGATCATTAGTTAACTTTCTTTGCCTTGCTATTCTTCATATTAACTCAGATTTCTTCTACTTATGAATCTTACTTACTTGTTAATATTACAGCATGGCCTACTCTTTGAAAGTTTTGAAAGAGAATATTTGCTCCTAATATATGCACTGAGCTAATGAATTTACATTGTATCTGTATTATCTTTACTTAAGTACACCTCTAGTGCAAATCTGAGGAACAGCTTTGTTAATGTCTCCAACATTTCAGAGTTCACGCATCAAAGCAACTCACTTGGTTACAAACCATCTGCCTCCTGGTGCCTTTGTTATTATTAAAATTTTTCTTACATTTCAGCTCTGAAAGTTATTGTTTCTCTTCTGTGTGCTGTAGAATAGTGTTTTGGGCAAAAAAAAAAAAAAGACTGTGTTACAAAGATTAAAAGGTGTTCTAAAATCACACTGTTCTACATCTACATAAGTCAGATTGACTGCATGAACTATCTTACATGCAGCCTGTTCATTCTGGGTTAGCTTTTGTGATGACTTATTTAAATGAATTTTTGCCACAACCTAAATAAAACTAATACTTCTCTTACTTTCTTTCATTTCAGTTATTCAAATAAGAACCAACTTGTTCTGTGATTCCCATTTAGTATGGGGAAAAGAATCATTCCTGTGAGTGTAGGAAAAACAAATGAAAAGGAGGTAGTATAATCAATACACCTGAAAATCTGAATTGATATTCATGACTACTCCTCTGGTGTTTCAACTACACCTGGTTGAAAGAATAAGGTATTTTACTAAACTGGATCCCCTGTATGTTAGCACTTGGTGAAAATACCTAGTTCACAGAAATTATATTTAAAAGGAAGCGTCAAGTACACTGTGCTTCAAAAATATTAATATATCATGACCCAGTGATTACTAATTAACAGAAAGTGTTGACCCATGAACACAGTGCTCTGTGGACTAAAGTATTCAGGAATATCATCACAGCAGGCCACTGGAGTACCATGCTTGAGGTACAAAAGCTTGCTTGTGTCTAGCATGAAACTATTTCATTCTGGTCCATTTCTCTCTGGTACCATCTTCAAAAGCCTCTGATGAAGACAGAAAGAAAAAGATGACATTTCTGCCAGACAATGAAGAGAAGAAATGGAGTAATAAAAAAATTACCCCTGTATCATCTCTTCAACCAACACACAATGCAAAATGACGAGGCTAGGCTGGATGAAGCTCTGAACAACCTGGTCTGCTAGGTGGAGACCCTGCTCAACACAGGGGAGTTACAACCAGAAGATCCCTTCCAACACAAACCACTCTATGATTCTAAAAAAATCAGTGTTACTTGTGTATTTTTATGCACTTAAAGAAAGAAAAAGTATTGCTTATACATCTATCTGTTTATTTTAACATTTGCACTTGAAGAAAATAAACCCCATGCTTTACAAAAGCACATGATAATGGAGAAGTAACACAGCTTTATGTTCTATTAATAGTTGCCTGTATGGAGTTTTTAGGTGAGAGACTGATTCCAGACTTCAATGCTAATATAAACGCAAATAAATTTGAAAGCTGTGGACAATCTTTGTCTTGGGATAAATTTGGGAACCTGGCGCCATTTAAGTCTTAAATTTCTAATGTATATGCTGTAAATCTACTTTAAAGATAAATCCATAGTATTTATTTTCTAAATTCCATAATCAAAAAATTCTCTGAATACTTGAATCTACTGCTTCAATTACCTATTCAGCTAGGATTTAAAGTGACATTTCAGAATGAAAAATGTTCTTTGGAAAACTATAATTTAATATATATTCAGGATTAGGTGATATACATAATACTTTCTAAAACCAAAACCCCACGAAACGAAGTTTTCATAGGAGAAAAAAAGCTCTCTGTTTTTTTCCCCTAGCTGCAATTGATAACACATATAATGTGCCCTTTTTTAGAGGGAAATGAGTTGTTACTCATGATTTTTGGCAGGTACTCACCTAAGATCAATAGTAAGACTAAAATGCATGCATTGAGAAAATCCAAAAGTGACTCAGCACCCATGCAGGTGGGTCTAAAATTCTGAGCAAATTCACAATATCTACAATGACAGAAAGAGCAACATTCTATGTTTCATGCAGGAAAGAAGGGTGAGCTCCAAAAATTGCTCTATGTCTTTGAAAAATACTTGCTTCCTGTCTTTGTATTATAGTGGGTATAAACAGCTGCAAATGAAATTAAAAACTTGCAAAGCTAGAATGAAATTTCTTCTGGTGTATGCTTTAATCCATATTAATGTCTCTATGACACAATTTGTTTGTGTCACACTCCTATGGGTGCTTCTCTTCATGCAATGTATGCCACATACGTAAAATGGATAACCCACAGGGCAAACTGCTGTTTCCATGCTGCCTCAGCCAGCACTGCTGCCTTCTCCTGCTCTTTACCTCTGCCTGGGATGTGTCCCAGATCTTAAACCTTGGGCTCCTCAGTCAACCATGGCTCATCTTTACCCTTTTATTAGAGTAGAACCTGCCACATCTTAAATCTGGCTCCAACACCCTTCATACATTTTTCTACCCTCTATGGACCTATCCACTTGGGCCCAAGGTAAATATAGACTCTGCATTACAGAATGGGAACACGCAAAAAGTGCTGAGACAGGTATTTAAAACTTGGATGACTAAGCACCATCGCATAATTACATCAGTACGGACATCAAAACCGGCTGCCACCATCCAGAAGCCATGTCCCCATGTCACCGCGGGGCCATGGCCGCTGCGCAGCAGCACAACACGGAGCTGCCCGACCCTGTTTGTCAGCGATCGGACAAAAGCCAAGCAAGGCAAGAGATTGCAGGACAGTGGGATGCGATGAGGAAACAGCCCAGGGACTGTCACTGAGCACAGCAAGGACACTGACCAGCAGTCCTCAAGCTGAAGGGCGCTCGGCTGCCCAGCCCCAGCGATGGCTGTGGGCCGAGGGTAGCGGCCGCGAGAACGGGACCAGCCCGAAAACTGGAGCGGGATAACGGGGCGGGAGAGGGATAACGGGACGGGAGCGGGATAACAGGACGG
>VWYE01026529.1:11307-47055 GCA_013398995.1 Alaudala cheleensis
GCTCCGGTGCTGATCTCGACGCGGGTTTGCCGGCAGAGCCCGGACGGGCGGCGGCGGCTGTCGGCGTGCGGGAGCGAGCGGCAGCGGGCGGGCGGCGGGGCCGCGCCCGGCGATGAGGCACGAAGCTCCCATGCAGGTCGGTCCTCGGGCCGGAGCCGAGCGAGGGGTGCGGCGGGCACGGTGCGGCTGAGAGCCGGGACGGGGGAGGAGCCCCTCCGCCCGGGCCGCCGGGCCGGCTCTGCTGCTGCGGGCAGAGGGTGAGGACAGCCCTAGGGGACCCAGGGCGTGTGCGAGGGGTCCTGTCCCCGGGGGGGGGAGGGCCCGTCGAGGGGCAGCCGGGCCGCGGGGGGGTTTCCAGTCACACTTGGGCAATCGAACGGTGTTTTTCCGATACTGCCCCTCGAGGGACGGTCGCAGCTCTCCTGGGACTAGTGACTGGCTGTGAGGTGTTGGATGATGAGCTGTACCGAGGTCCTGCCGAGGTGCGCAGGAAGTTGGCAGCGTGCCTCCACCAGTGCAGTCATGGAGCAGTTGTCCACCGAGCCCGGGGAGAGGGGGCTCTTGGCTAGAGCTGGGGGGAGCAAAGAGGCACCCCTTTCCAGCGGTTTTTACGTATGGAAAGAAGCCCCTTAGCGCTGGATTAGCATATGCTAAACAGATACAAATTACATTATGCAGAGTTTTAGCAGTTTCTGGGTTGTTGTCTCAAAACATTTTTTGCTGGTGAAGTGTATTCAATTATTAATTGTGGCCTGTTTTGTAATCCCACACAGGAGCTCTGGAGCCTCTGGACTATAGATTTGAATATATGAGTCTTTTTCAGTAGAAAAGTGGATTGGTAACAATCATTTTACGATCAAGTGCAAATAGCACTTTTGCAGTCTGTTGTGATTTAAGTTATGAACTGCAGTCCTGTTGGCTAATGTTTTTCATGCTGGATATCAACTCTGGCAGTAATAAAATTTCAGGATAAGGGAAGATCTGCAACCTTTTGCCTGCTACATGTATGTGTCAGAAATGTTTACGTGGTATTTTCTATTTATTCACATGTTTATTGGTCTACTGAAGACATGTTTAGTATATATTGGCTTTGGAGAATATTTCATTAAAGGAAATTTTGCTAGTAAAGGGTGACAATTGTAGATTGATCTCTACTGTATTTGACATTTTTGACAGGTTGTTGAATTCACCAAATTTCTTAAATACTTGTGGAAACAAAATAATAGTACAACATTAAAACAGAATCTAAAGAAAGGACAGTTCAGGTATTAAAAAAAAAAAAAAAAGAAAATTTTACCTGAAAATCACAAAACAGCTTCTTGGTTTTAATCCAGATTGTCACAACAAATAGAATTATTGTTGAACATAACTGAGTAAAAGTCAGCAGAAATGCAGTCTCAGAATAAAGAAAGATGGCAGAAATCTATAAACTCCCCAATATATTCTGTTTTTTCAAGACTGCTGACATGGTCAAACAGTGTCTATTTTTAAGCGTATCACATTCAAAATTATAACCATATGCATCAGGATTTTTTCCAAAATATGAAAATGCAGTCTGGCACACAGAGTTTGATTTTCCATTATAGTTTGTGCAGGTTTTTGTTTTTTGGGGTTTTTTCCTTCTACTTACATTATTACCAGCATACCCATATATTATTCCTACTATGATTCCAGTAAAACAATTTTTCTGTTGTGGATTCTTCTCCTGCAGAACCCTTTGTTTTCCAACGTTAGGCTTATACAGTTGAACCTTGTTCAAACAGGGTTTAGACTGGCTGAACTAATAGCCAGATTTATTTTTTTTTAGCTATGTGATGTCCTATTATATGAAACTAATCTAGTTACTTCTTTGCACACAACAATTTGTAACAGTCTGTTACAGAGCTACCATCTCTGAATTGTAGACCAAGAGAGTGATCAAGCGTATATCTTTTGATCACATAAAAAACAACTCAGAGGAGAGTGTAAGCATTTTTTTTTTTTGCATTTCCATCAAGCACTAATTTAAAAGAAAACTAAAATGGTAAAATATTTTAGCAGGATGGAAAAAAAAAAAAAAAAGGCCTGAGCACTGTTGCCATCTTTCTATGTTTGTGAGTTCTTTTCAATCTCAAACTCATGTCATTTCTCTGAAGACGGGAAGAACCAACAATTATCAGAAAAATAATCCTTCCAGGAAAGAGTTGCCTAGTGTAAAAGTTTGCCGCTGTCATCTGCCGCATGTAACTGAATCTGGATCACAGTTTGTGACTGTTTTTCATTTCTGTAGCTATGCTTTCAAAGAACAGATATGAGTCTTAGGAGTACTTATGACCATGGAGGGGTTTTTAGTTCAAAAGCAATGAATGAACTTTCTTTTCTGTGAAACATTGAATTCTGTATGGTTTCTGCAAATTCTTTTAAGACTTGGTCTGATTTACTTGAGATATCTATGTATCTTTCTCAATAATGTCCCTAAGGCTTTCATACTTTCAAAAGTGCAGGTTCAGTGGGAAATTCTCAGGGGTTCGTGCACCAATATACTCACTTCTAGTTTCATTCCTTGTCTGATTGTAGCACTCAGATCTTCCACATACCTGCACTTTGCCAAAATACAAAAAGAACTGTGGTTTGGATAACATGTTTTTAGTGTTTATTAGAGCTTATGGACATTAGTGGTGGCAGAGAGCAGAAAACTAGATCTCTAGAGATACTCTCTTCAGCTTGCCACAACATCAGATAATTTCAAGACTAGCTTAGGGGAGAAAAAATTGTGAAGTGGGAGGAAATTTCCTTTGCCAAGGAAAGAAATGAAAGCAATCTTCCTTAGTTTTTCCTATCCTGTTGTCACTGAAAATAGGTATGGCTAGACAAGGTACGTTTATAGCAGACACATCCAAAAACAATGGAGAAGGGCAATAGCAAGCCAAAAGGCTGCTTACGGATATTTAAGAAATTATTATAAAATTATGATGAAAAAAGGCCAATCAAAACTATTAGATACAGGAGTTTGCATGAAAATCCAGTTCCTATCACTCAGCAAAATTATTAGATATGTCAGTGTTAGTTCACAGTAGAAGCACTGGAGTACAAGAGCCTGCAGAGAAACTTATATACACCTTTTAGTTAACTGATCTGGCTGCATCTGGAGTCTGTAGTCCTCCTTCTGACACTCCCCCTTTTTGGAAGTGTACTGTGGAAGCTTGTTCCCTTGCTGCTTAGATACCTACTAACCTCCAGCTCGGAGGCACTCAGAGCTTTATTCTATGGATAACATCCAGTGTCTGCTCCAGTATACATCAGTCTAAATAGTTCTTATTGTATCATGACCAGATTACTATTCAGAGAAACAAACTCATGTTTTGTTTACTGTGGTTTTTTTTCGTTTTGTTTTCTTTTTGTTTTTATTTCTGCCATAAAATAAGCTCTTCTTTCTTCTAATCTTCCTGTTAACCTTTCCGAGTGTTTTCCCATTTGAATTTGGCTTTCATAAGCACACTTGACCAGAATTGCCACTAATGCTGCCCTAGACAGTGGCATTAGTATTTCACTTGAGCTCTTAGCCTGATGAAGCTGGCAAACAGAAAGGTACACAGTCTTTCCTAGTCTTATGACCCTGAGTGTTGTACTAAATAGAGTAAATGGCAGAAGGCTTTAGCCATCTCATTTTCATTCTTTCATATTCCCTGGTAAATAAAAATTTATTTCTTCTGGAGTACCTGGGCTGTCACAGCTTTTTCTTTTCATAGCTGCACTATTTTGGTGGCATGCTAACATCCTGTGTTATACTAACCCACTTAGGACCGTATCTCTAGTTTTGCCACTATTTGAGGAAGGGTTTTTTTACATGCAACCTAGAGTGGGAATTAGAAATATGCTTCCTAAGGTACCCTTTTCATAGACAAAGTAAATTTAGGTTAAAGAAAGAGAAATGAGGGATAATTCACTAGCTCACAACAAGAATCCAAGTGTTGGAGCCTTGCCAAACTGTTCTTTACTCACTTCGCATTCTACTGTCCTGGGCAGACTGGCAGACTGGCCATACTCATGCTAGCTTTGCTGATATGAAGCAAGTAGAACTTCTCTGAAGTGTTTTAGACCTAACATCTCAGTATCTGCTGGGTGTTCCTTTAGTGTTCTGCTTAAAAAACCCTTAAACACTTAAAAAGTGTTTAGTGGGTCACCTCTAGTGTTCTGCTTAAAAAAACCCTTTGCATTTCTAACTACATGTTTTTAATTGGGCTATATATATGTATATGTGATACATTTACACATATACTTGATTCTGACCTCATAATACCTTGAAGCAGATAAGCTTTTCCTAAAGCTGCCAAGTACATTAGTTTACAAGCTGTGCTCTGCAGATGGCTGGCAATCAGTAAATTCCAAATAAGTGGCCGGTGCATTGTCTACTGAACCCTGTTAATTCTTATTAATTGGTTAAAAAATAAAGATAAAATTTGTGAGAATTTGCTGTAGTCTGCATCTGTGGATATCAAGGTATTTGTTGAGATCACACCAAAAATACAAGGGAGTGAGCAGATTGCCCAAGATGTAGAAAAGAAGAAAACAATAGTCATAGGACACCTCTGAAAGAATTAAGATTAAAATCCAGCCCCTAGATTAGTCTGAGATTTCACCTCAAAAGTATTTATTTTCTTCATGAGTGGGATTTTGTCACAGTGTTATACATAAGGATTTTGGTAACATTTTAACTACTCTGATGATGTAAGTTGATCTACACATGAAAGACAACTATGTGCAGTGAGTATCACTCACTTGCACATCCTATACACAGTTTAGTAAGTTACAGTCATTGAATTTTTCCGTTGTATTCCATTTTTTCAATATCCATTGATTATGTTTGACTAATTATACTTTACAAAAGACAGAAAGATCACCTTGTAAAAGTCTGTGCAAGCAGGAAACTCTGTTTTTAATAAAATATCAACTTAAGTCAGCTGCTGTATAGAAAGAAATAGAAGCATATCTATTTCTACCCAGGAATTGAAGCGTATATATTTCTATACAGGAAAGAACCATTTCTCTTTCCACTGCAAGAGTGTACGTACAAACATGGACCAGTCAATGCTGTTTCACTCTAATCTGATCAAAGTGATCTATGAAAAAGGGGCCACTTTCAGGGGCAGGCTGTAACAACACTAGACAGAAAGAGCATGTTGCACTTTGAAACAACTTTACGTTTGCTAATCAGTCTCTTTCTATCCTCAGTGTACATAGAAGCAAGACATTTTCTCTGGACTTACCGTTGATCCTTTCCTTTAAGAGATGACTGTTACTAGAGTTTTTAAAAGAAAACAACATATTTGCTAAAGTTATGAAGGAATGAATCTCAGTGTTTCCAATGTCAGGTCTTCTTGCTTTTTCAGGGGCAAATCATACTACACTTAGCATGCAGAGTGGGTGCATATATAAGTGCAAACTAAAGTTTTGTGTAAGCCAGGGAGGTCACAGCATCCTGTGCTGCTGAAGTAAGATAGCTGTTCAAATTGATTCTGCCAAAGAATGGGGCCTGCCAAAGCATAAAGAGTCACATAGACAAATGTTTTGTTATGGTCATGGATGTGGCAGGTAAACACAGTTTTTCTGACATTTGTTCTCAACCCTGCTCTTCTTTTGGGATCAAGGAAACAGCTAAACATGCGACTTGGAAAGCACATGAATATGAATAGAAAACTCTGCTTAATGATTAAACTTGCCTATGCAAGTTTAATAATTA
Source organism: Alaudala cheleensis (assembly GCA_013398995.1). Classification (NCBI taxonomy): domain Eukaryota; kingdom Metazoa; phylum Chordata; class Aves; order Passeriformes; family Alaudidae; genus Alaudala; species Alaudala cheleensis. Next base: position 17,027 of record VWYE01026529.1, read on the forward strand.
AGTTGAATAATCCATGTGTTAGGAGTTTAGAGATGTGCTATAAGCAGGGAAGCATACAAAGCTATTCTTTATTTGTCCTTGCACAATATTCAGACTGGGAACATAAGTCATCCTAGTTTTGATAAGGAGCAAGTATGTGAGATCTCCTGTCTATAGGTTTTCTATTCATTGTCTTGAGCTTAGACTTCTCAGTTGACTCTCAAGTCTGTCCTAAGTCCTCTAGGAAATGGCTTGAGACTGTTTTTGGTGCTAATGAAAACAGACCTGTGTATTTTCTCTTTAGTTTTACTAAATTAGGGCAAAATTCTACTGACGAGAAAACTCAGCATGGTTTGTTGAAAGTGATGCTTGTTTAATATATCCATTTAACCTTTGAGAGAAGAACTTTGCCAAAATAAAAGTATGCATTTTACTTTATTGGAAACAGAATATCATAACATTAGTGAGGTGTATTTGGTTCTCATCCATGTATGTAGTGTTTAATTACAGGTGAGAACACGGCATTCCTAGTGATTGCTTCCAGCATAATTTCCAAAAGCAGAACATAGCATCATCATGACCTTCTTCATATTTTACAAATGCCTCCAATAGTAGGGACAAGTACTGTCAGGAGTGAACTGACATATTAATACCTTGGAAAGTGGATTGCAGTTTGTTCCATACTTAATTTTTAAGTCAGCAGCTTGAATTTAAGAAAGAGAAGCACTACAGACTTATTCAAAAAGTTCAAGAAGACCAAGCATCTATATTTCCCTTACAGCCAGCAGAAGTACAGATATTTCTTTAGGGTGTAATTTGGATTCTAAGTGTAATCATGTGGATTGTGCTTGGAAGAATTTGTCTGTTCACTTACTACAGAAGGAGTGAGTTTGGGAAGTAATGGCAAAGTCTTGGCAACTGCATGGAGTTTGATGTTTCTTTAACTAGAGCAGGCTCATTTGGGTTTTGGACAGAAGACAGGATCACTATCAGTAGTCTAGGGAGACTGGCTCACTAGGATGAAGTTAGTCTCTCCAAACAGTTTCAGTTATTACCTCACTAATCCTCTTGGAGAAATTAGTCCTTTCCTATGCCTTTCCTATGTCTTTTGCATCCTGTAATAAGCAGACATACTCCTGTCCCTAGAAAAAATAGCTTCAATTCTATGTTCAACATGCCGGTAATTCTGCCTATGATACTGCAAGTAATGACTCCATAAGTTTACGGCACAGTGAAGGTGTTGGGTTTTTTAATTGGACTTTTTTCAGAATTGTTAAGGAAACTGCTGCATGAGTAATGCATACAACCACACAAATCTAGAGGAGCACTGAAATTTCTGGTGAAATTTAAAACTATCCACAGGAAACATTATTACTCAAGAAGGCTGCACAATGTACATGGTTTAGCAGGACTATTATTAGAATCCAGGTATCCTGATTTCTCTGTTCACTGAATCATACTGTTTCTGAAGTTTTAGGCATTAGAGTACATGGGGATGAGTTGGAAGCTTCATAGGACTCAGGGCAGCAAAGGGATGAAAGCTTAAACCTCTTTTTGTAAATCTTAAGCTGGTTGAAGAAGCTATGTGAAAGGCTTCCTAGGAGATAAAATCAGGAAAGAATATGATATTCCTCCTTGCTACAAGGGGTAACTACTGCTTTCAGCTGCAGCAAAACAGAGGGGAGCCAGAAGGGCAGTGGAATAGGCTGCTGTAGCTACACATGGCAGTCACACATCTGACACCCACAGCCACTGCAGTCTTTGGTCTGATAGACCTCATTGAGTTGTTGCAAGCTCTATGCAACATCAGCATGCCCTGTGTTATGCTGCTTTATAGCAACTTGAGAGTTGCTGAGCAAAGCAGAGGGGTAGAAAGTGCTCCACCTGGACCACTACATCCAGCTCTGGGGTTCCAACATGATGACAAGGAGTTGTTAGAGAAGGGCCAGAGGAGGGCCAGGAGGTTGATGGGAGGACTGGAGCACCTCCCCTGTGAGGACAGGCTGAGCAAATTGGGGCTGTGCAGTCTGGAGAAGAGAAGGTTGTGTGGAGATCTCACAGACACCTTCCAGTATCTGAAGGGGCCTATGGGGAAGCTGGAGAGGGATTCTCTGACAGGAACTTGAGTGACAAGGAGGAATGAGTACACACTGAAAGAGTGGAAATTAGATCAGTTTTTAGGAAAAAATTATTTACTATGAGAGTGGTGAGACATTGGCACAGGTTGCTGAGAAGAGTTGTGGATGCCCCAGCCCTGGTGGTGTTCAAAACCAAGGTGGATAAGGCCTTGAGCAACCTGGTCTAGTGGAAGGTGTCCCTGGCAGCAGGATTGGAACTAAACAATCTTTAACATCCCTTCCAAACCTTAATATTCTATTACTTTAACTGCCACTTATGATGATGTTACATTAAGATTGCAAATTCAAAAAGCTACAGAATATACTAGTACTGAAAAAAAAATAAAGATTATTTTAGAGGTGAATATACTCACTATTTATTGGTATGACAACTAAAAGCTGGTAAAGGAAAAATGCTTTGAGTGAGTTTATAGGTACAGGAAAAGTTAGCAACTTATTTACAGTAAAATAAAAAGGATCAAGAATTTTATTAGATGTAAAACTTACTAAGCTTCTGTTTGGAAATATACCTACTGTGTGAAAATGAAACATTGATCCCTTATTTCTCTCTTATACAAATGAAGTGTCATTGCATTTTCACTATCATCACATTTTCTAAAAACAAGTATTTTTAGTGATATACTCAAGAACTGGATTTTTAGAATCGTTATTTTTTGTTTTGGTACCTGTCACCAGTCATTTTTACATCCTCTATTGCTACGAGAACTACTAATAGATACAAGAATCACTAAAAATAATTAGGTATCTGTGAATTTCTTGAAGTTCACATTGAAGCATACACACAATTAATCTTTCAAGAAGATATTCTTCTTGAGCTTTATTGCTACCTGGTATGAAAAACTTCAATAAAATCTATATGTTTCCATTTTTTATGATAAAAGAGACAATAAGATATTTCTTTTTTTATTTTGAATTACAGATGGCATCCGTTCAAGATTCCAGATATGGCCAGAAAGAGACATCTGACCAGAACTTTGATTACATGTTCAAACTGCTCATTATCGGCAACAGCAGTGTTGGAAAAACCTCCTTTTTGTTCCGATATGCTGATGATTCCTTTACATCTGCATTTGTAAGCACGGTTGGGATCGATTTCAAAGTAAAAACGGTTTTCAAAAATGAAAAAAGAATTAAGCTACAGATTTGGGTAAGCTAAAAAGTAATTCTGTGAATTAAGCAAACTGTAGTAGTTTTGATAGCATTTACACAACTTCAGATTTGCATTGTCATTAACTGTAATATATTTAGAGATAGAGCATAGGAATGAAATAGCTGTTAATTATTTCTTGCATAGTTTTTCTGTCTTGAATATCGGAGTGCAAACAGTATTTTCAAGGTATTGAAGTACAGGTCTTTATCATTAATTAAATTCCTTTCGGAGATAATACAGGTTGACATATATTAATATCTGTGCAGTGAGCTATAAATGTCTGTACAATATTTAGACTATTGAAAGTGATACATGTTATTTCAAAGTACCTTGAAATACCAGTTTTAGGATCTGGTGTTTTCCCTTAAAAAATTATGAATTCATGTAGGACCTGTAATAGTGGATGCATAACAAAAGGCATAATTTTTTGCTCTGTCATCCTGATCACCTGAAACATCTTCCATCTTCTGCTGAGGAAGAAACAGCTCATGTAAGCTTTTGCAAAGAGGTAGTGTTACCCAGCCATACAAACTGCCTCATTCCTTTCCTACACTTTAGAGGCAGTAGAAAGATGCCCAGTGGAGAAAAATGAGATGCCAGGGAATAGGTTTCCTTTTCCACAAGCTCTCATCAAAAATGAATGATAGCTAAAACTTGTTCCATTAAATAATAAAATATCCTTATTTGGGAAGGACGCCACTCCTGGCCCTGCATAGGACCAACAGAACAATCACTCCATGTGCCTGACAGTCCTGTCATAAACTTCTTGAATTCTGGCAGACTTGATGCCATGACTGCCTCCCTGGGGAGCCTGTTCAACACCCAACCACCCTCTGGGTGAAAAACCAACCTAAAGCTCCTGTGACACAGCTTCATGCCATTCCCTTGGGCCCTGTCACTGGTCATAGAGAGAAGAGATCAGTGCCTGCCCCTCCTCTTCCCCTCACAAGGAATTTGTAAATGCAGTGAGGTCTCCCCTCAGTCTCCTCCAGGCTGAACAGACCAAGTGACCTCAGCTGCTCCTCATATGGCTTCCCCTCAAGGTCTCTCACCACCATTGTGTCCCTTCTTTGGATGCTTTCTAACACCTTTGTGTCCTTTTTGTTTTATGGTGCTGAAAACCACACACAGGACTTGAGATGAAGCTGCCCAGTGCTTGATGCCTTGGAATGGCTACCTAGAACAGAGGCTAGACAAGATTAGGAGAGTTAAAGCAGGCATTTATTAAAGGCCTTTGAAAGATACATCTTGAGCAGACAGAAACCTCCGAGATGCTCTGCCTAAGATGGACAATGGTCACGAGTTTTTCTGACAGATGTAAATTTGGTCCATGTACATATCAGGGGTTAATCCTCCAATTACAGCTTCAGGTAACAAAGTCATATAGCCTCAGTTGTTTCCCTGCCCCCTACTCACTTTTGTTCATACTTTTGCTGCCTGAGACAGTAAAGTGTCCTTGAGCTTCAGGCCTAGGGAAATTGTCTTGCCTGACCAAAATATGAAGACGGTAGCTAACACTCTATATAGAGTTTTAAAGTTATACACTAAAGCAATACAGAATTTGAAAAATATGAAAGCTAAAATCCTAAGGCATCATTCCCCCCAAAGCCACAATTCCTCTGGGCCAGAGGAATGGAGAGCAGAGCAGGACAATCCCTTCCCTTGCCTGGCTGTGCCTCGTGCATCCCAGGACATGACTGGATTTAGGACAGATTCACTGGTGCTTACATCCCCTCATTCTTGGGTGATAGGGTGATACTAAAAAGAGAGGAAAGAATAGCAAGACCTTTACTAATGCAGAACTGAAGCTTCAGGTCTTCCTGGAGTGCTTGAGGACTTTGAGCAGTGTTTCCTTTGTGAGTGTTTCCTTTGTGAGTGTTTCCTTTGCAGAAGCCTTAAACCCCAGATTTTCTTTTCCTTTTTTTTTTTTTCATGAATACAAGCAATTTAAAATTTGTTTAATGATGGGCAGCCATTAAGTCTCCGAAAATCTTGGTTCAAATCTGACCAGTTCATCTAACATGATTTAAACAGCAGATAAATTGAATATTTTCTTAATACAGTACAATGCAGAATTTCCCAAGGCTCTCTACACTCTATCTCATTAGGCTTCAGCCCTTGGTGTCTCAAATATTTTGTAGTTCTGTCCCCTGTAGGAACTACAACATAGACTTTTTGCCTCTCAATCTTTTTAAGCTTGGGTTCTCACTATTGTCATTAGTATAACAGTGGTACATACTAGGTAACTATGTATCATACTAGGTAAGATGAATATAATGATATATATATAATGATATATATATATATATATATATATATATAATGANTCAAACCTCATTCCAATGAAACCTCATGTCCACATTCTCTACAAAATACTTCAATAATATTCTGGTTTCATTTTAATAGTTTAATGCTGGAGATTGCAATGACATGACCTTATTATTTTTTTATAATGGAGCAATAAAATTGTGTTAATGTTTTTACTGTAATAAACACAGTTCTTCTTTTAGTCACCAACTACCCACTACAGTAGACTTTATTGTTCATGTCTTTCCTAGCAAAATCAGCAATGTTAGTTTACAAGGTTGTTATGTGATTGATTTAATACTAATATATTTTTCGCCTCTCCATGTCACAAACGTGCTTAGCTCAAGGTTGCCCAGTGATCTAGATGTGTTCAGGTCTATCCCTGGAATAGATGGGATGTAGCAGCCATAAACATCCCAGTTCTAGCAAAATGGATTTTGCTTGTTCTTTGCATAACGTTAACATCAGAGTCCAAACAGGCTCTGAAAGTTCCTGCCTGAAAAAAACTTGCAACCAAAATGATTGAAACAAAACCCAGAGCTCTGTGTTCCTTAAGGAAAAGGAAACATAGGTTCAGAGTATAGAAGAGACCTTCCTGCTTTGTGAGGAGTCTTTTGGCAGGATGTAGGGTTAGAGACAAGACTTCACTTCAGCTCACGTTTTCTTAGGGAAGGGTTTGATCCCAGCCAGCACTGCATCTTTATTTGTGTTGGTGGGGGGTTTTTTTATTGTTTTTTTGTTTGTTTGTTTTTGTTTTTTGTTTTGTTTTGGTATTTTTTTTTTCCACTAAATTTCCAGTGCCAGTTCTTGAAAGGCCTTGTCAATGCCAAATTAACTCAAATTGCAACAGCTCACGTATAGCTGTCTGTGCTTTTTAGATGGAGCGTTCTGTGTTGCAGTTAAGCTTGCTAGTAAATCCTTTGATTTTTGCACCTCTGAGACCTTCAAAATCCATAAGGGATCTCAGAAAGCTATTCTAATGCACAAAATCTGAAATAGAGTACTATTACCCTGTCTCCTAAATTATATCCACAGCAGAATTGTTCTTAACAGGCACTGTCTATGTAACTTGTGTGTATATTATATTATATTATACTTCGTAATTTTTATTGGTTATGCAAATAAATTTCTAAAATGAATAGTGCTCTTGCAATATCCATTTCCATTTCAGTTATTCATTTATGAAAGACGATTTATATTAGATAGAATATAAAACTAAATTAATCATAGCAAGTGCAATTTGATATTAAATCTGAGTAAAAACATGAGGTTATAATACTTGCATGAAGTTATAACACTTCCCTCAAAATCAGTGACAAACTATTTGGTGGCATCATGTGATATCTGATGTTCAGCATACACAAAATAAAGTATTATTGAAAATTTCACAGTTTTGTAAACTCAAAAGACAGGAAATGCAACTTTTAAATGTGTTTTTAATGACAAAATCAGGACTGAATTACTTTGCCATGCACTTCAGTGAAGAAATACATGGAATTATGCTGCTCTGCTATTCTTGCTTGACAATAAAATGCAGAAGTATGTAAATAGTAATGCTTTTAAGTCACTTAAATTCCCTATCTAGACACACAATCAATCCAATCCAATTTTTCCTGTTACAATTTTGTACATACTCTTCTAGGTTAATGTTCCTGTTTAACAGTGCTTTCAACAAAATACTTAGTGTTCAGCTTGAAGCCTGTTGGAGCTTGTAGATTCCATCAGAATAAGATTCTCATATGCTTACCAGTGAAGGCTATGAGTTTGTTTAAAGTCAGCATGGGCACTTAAGGAAGCAGAGTCATTATTTAATAATAAAATTCACTGTATTATCACAAATGTACTAGGAAGCGTTATCAGATTGAGATGAGTGCTGTTTACATACGGGGATGCCCTGCAAGCCATTTCTTTGTTTCAGGATTTTTCTTGCTTGGAAGCAATAGTGTCTCATTCTTGAACTGTCTTCTTTGATTTTTCAAGTCAGGGAGGATGGGCCTCCGTCTAGTTCTTGCTGTAATACTATTTTCAAATGGTCAGAAAGAGCCTGCTGGGAACACTGTAACATTTGCTTCTTTTCCTTCTGAGCCAAACATCTTTCCACAGTATTTACCTCTGGAACTGAAAGAAGCTCAGAGTTCAAGTGCAATATTGATTAGTGGTAGCACATTACCACTCTTTGAATGCAATCTCTTTCTGGACTTTTCCTGTTAGCTAAGACAAGGGGAAGTTCTGGGAATCTTTTATTTCATTTAAAGATGCCATTCAACAGGTAAATGTTATCCAGTTGTAGTTGGATATGGTTTGCCTGAACTATTTCATTTCTCCTCTTTTGCTTATTCCTACACAATATAAATCATTGAAGAGCCTTAAAGTTTTGGGGTAGGATACTATTTTCATACTGCAATATTATTTCATATGGTGCTTCTTAAATATTCATTGAGAGTACTTCCACTTATGTGCAAGTCATATTGGGTATGCTTTATTTCTCGGAAATACTTCTGAAATTTATTAATCATTATTTTTTCTTGTTTTTTACTCCTATTTTTCATAGCATCTGGAGTTATCAACAACAGATATTGAAAATTTGTACAGTCAAAGGAAAGCCTATTATGGTACACAGAGAACTATTATATTCAGATCTATCAGAGAACCACCAGGAGTTTTTAATCTCTTTATAGCTTTAGTTAATTTCAGAAGTTGTATATTTCCTGAATTTAGGAGATTATTAGTGATTTCTTTACCTTGCCCTGTTTATTCTGTATTCTGTTTCCTGTACTTGTTTTTCTGTTTATATTAAAGTTGCACCCATGGATCCAATTCAGCTACAATTTTCCATCATCCTAGGTAGGTAGCCATGAAAGAAACTGTTGAATAATTCACTTTTAGCCATTTAAGTTGTAATGAACGGTAGGAAGGGGAGATACTGCTTACTAAAAGGAGACAAGACAGTTTGTCTTTTCTCTAAACTTTAGTACATAGTGGTAATTTAAATAATCTATATAATGTATAAAAATATAAATGACATAGTTTAAATGTTAAAGGCATCAGAGCAGAGGGAAATATAAGCAGAGACTGGAAAGATAATATGTGTGCTGCTATTTGAAGTTTGACTGCCATAGCTCATTCTATGAGGCAGGATGTGAGAGAAAGCACCAAGAATCTGAGTGAAAATGGGACCAAGAGTTTATGAATTAGGGCACCATGAGCAGTTTGAAAAATGAGATACTACATGTGATGATTGGTATTATTTCTTTGCACACTACAATACACTGCAAAATCACACTACAGAAGTGCTAAAAGATGTGATACTGTAGTCCTTTACTGGAAAACCCAGAACTTTACTAATTAATTTTTTTTTTACAAGTGATGGTACCTTGGGAAGTATTTGATGTGTAAACATATAGAAGCACTCATTATAAAAAATACACATCTTGTAAAAGTAACTGCATTTATTGTATGGAATCAAAGTTCAATCTCCAGTACCAAAGACCTTGGTGATGTAAAAGGCATTTTCAGTTCAGACTTCAGTGTGAAGAGCACATGCTGTACACTTTGTAGGACAGGCCATGTTCACCAGTGATTTTACTTTTAAAATTTACATGCTATTTATTTAAAATGAAGCACTGGCTATTCAAATATTTATGAAATAATAAAATTTTATCACTATTAAAAAGTGCCTGTCTTGTGACTTTTAATCACTGTCTTTAAATCCCCAGAAAACAGGATGGTGACTATAAGTTTAGCACCCTGTCTAGCGAGGCCTCTGTCCTGATGCTGCATGCTTGCTCTAAAATGCACACCAAATGATTGCAAATTCCTGGCCTCAAATAATTTGAAGAGGAAATGTAAGGTAAATTTCAGTTCTGCAACTGCAGCCAGCATTAAGTTCCACTGCTTTTCTCAATATTCCAACAGCTTTTTGAAAGCCTTCTGTACATTTTACTGTCGAGGATTTCACTCTTTTTTGAAGTCCTGTGCTTTATAGAACCCTCCAATGATTACTTCACATTGCTGGACTTTAAATATCTGTTGACAAACACTCCTGTTTTTAGCAAAATTATACATCTGTATTCAAAGGCATGTCTTTGAATGTTGAATCTTTGAATGCTAATGTTGTCACTTAGCAGACATGAGATTCTACATAAAGCTTATCTCACTGTTTAAGGTGAAGCTTATGATTTAAGCTTTTCTTAAAAAAGCTTCTTTCTTCAAGAGGAACTTAACTAGTGTAAGATCCTTTCCAGAACATTTTGATATAGTGTGTCTTAGGCATTTTTCTTCATTAGACTCCCGGGAAATGCATCCTGCCATGTTTTAAGCCTACAAATCATCAAACTGCCACACTTCAAGTAATTGCAAGTCCCCCTAACCTGTGACTAGACTGCCTTCTGGTACAACATTTTTTTCAGCTGCCTTTGCCTTCCCCACAATGATCTGCAAGTCACCAGCTTGTGACCGTCAGGAAGCATATCCCAGTGGAAGACCTGTCGTGGCCCAGCACTTGCACACATGCAAATACCATATTAATGTCACATAGGCTCCCTAAAATCTTGCAATTAGAAAAGGAAAGAGAAAATAGGAGAGTGTTTCATAGATGTGTATCGGAATATCAAGATTTTTGTTTAATTTTTTTTTTTTCAAGAGAGGAGTCAGGATAGGAAAGAAATAATGATAGGAATGATTTTGCTGCAACAGAGATCTGGATCAAGAACAGTTACATTGGACTGAATTTGAAAAAGAAAATAAGCTATTTTAGTTGTACAAGCTCAAGAGAATTCAGAGAAATCTGATAGTATGTTTTAAACTGCCAGTATAATTTATACTTACTAAGTTATCTTTTAATAAGCAAAACTAAGCCTATTTCTAAAATAAAATTAATATTGACAGCATTCCTAAAACTGAAATCAGCTGTACTGTGAGGTCCCATGAACCACTTTAGTAGCAAATTCATAACATCTATACAGTTGCAGTGAATCTACAAAGAAAAGAAAAAAAAAAAAAGAAGCCCATACAGGCTCTTTGCTGAATTTTAATAAGATTCATGTTGTAGATTAGAGCAAAATGTTGTACTCTTGCTGTGCAGTTGTTGCTTTGAAATCACAGGACCAGAGCCTTGGACAGGAGCCATAATGTAAATACCATGGAAATGGGAGTGTAGAGATAATATTTAAAGCTCACTTTTGCCCTCTCCTGCTGCTCAGTGCAAGCTGTTTCCATGTGCTATGTTAGAACATTTTTAAGTCGTTCTGAAATTGAGCTGCGTTGAAAGGGACACAAGTGACTGAGGGAGGATATAGGGGTCACACAAAAGTAACTCATTTTTATTTAATGCTAGTCAATTTGCATTTTGTTCAGGAAGTGAGCTTAGGTGCATTTTGTAAGAGCACAGAGCCATCAGGGTTTCTCTGTCACGTGAGGATGCTTGTAGTAGCTTACATATATAATGGGCAGTGCATGCAGATTTTACATGTGAAATTGATATCAAACAAAACAGCATCTCTGGAGAATTTGGCTCTGTATTTACATTCGTATTTCTTGGTCAGATAAGAAAAAAAGTTAGTATATTGGTTGCATTTTTTTTCCTTTTAGAGAAACTGCTTTTTCCACTTTTCAGTGTGGTTGAAGCTAATCTTCAATCTTTCCTGAATAAACATATTGTTCTTTTGTAATCCTCTTGATATTTTCTGGTTTAACCCAGATTTTCTTATTACTCACTCCTCATAAACAAATTCTTTCCCCAGTTTTTACCTGTTATGACTTTATTCAATAATTGCAGTTTTGGAAATACAGAGCATTTTACCTCAATGGATTCTGTCAATAAGTCAAATGGAAGTTGTCAGTGGTATAATTTGTTGACTTGTTTACTCTAAAATTATTATTCTATCTATCTCTCTATCTACCTACCTACCTACCTACCTACCTACCTTTCTATGATGGTAGCTTTGTGTATATAGAGAGAAAGTTCTCACTTTATTATTAATGTGTATTTGTAAAAAGAAAAAGGAATTTAGATCTGCCACAGGAAATCAGTTTTTCTCTTGTGACAGCAAGATACTCAGTGGGCATTTTTGACCCATATAGGTTAGATATTATTTAGATACTATTGACTTTGGTTTATTTTATTTGGAAATAAAGCCCACTCTGCAAAAATGAATACAAACTGGTTTCCTTTATAGATGGTTTTGTTTGTGACCACCAAGGCCTATATTTGTTCATCTTAATGAAGCATTCCAGAATGAGCTGAGCTAAGTGAAAAACATCTGGATATGTAATGTCTCAGAATTCTATATTCACTTAAAATTAGGACATGTACTTTCTGAAATTTCCTGAAATTTCCTGAAATCTTTTGGGACTGCTTATTTCTGATCTCTTCTCCAAAATTTATTCAAATTCTAGTCATCTTACAAGACTTCTTAACAGCCAGTAGTGCAATTTACTTCAGGTGCAATTTCTTTGGAGACCTCTGTGATTAGGGTTTCTAGATTTTAGTGGATATGATCACACATGATATAGCATCATGTATGCTGACAGTGGACTAAAAAGATGAGACCTGAAGTGTGAGCGCATCTCAGCTGGCTAGTTGTAAATGTAAGATTCTTCAATTGTATGAATAAAAGGAATCAAGCTAATTTCCTGGAAAGCACTGACTTCAATACTGGGTGAGGTATTCATGACAAACTATTTTGACAGGAGAGGACATCGAACTTAAAATGTATTGTGTAAAGGTTTTAGGACTCAAATAGTTAGTAAACTTAATACATAGTAGGTATATACTAATAACGATTGCAAATGATGGGAAGTTGGAACATGTTACCAGTATAGAAGAGGATCAGTATAATCATACATAAAAAAAAGCCCTACTAGCTTTCAAGTGTCAGGTAATAGAATTGGAATTTAATTTAATGATATAAAATTGGACACTTCAAGAGCAATAATAAGAAAGTACTTTTTAAAGTAGAAGCTATTTTGTAAACTACTGAATAAAGGCATGATCTGAGTATATGAGAAAACAAAGGGATTCCTACTAACCATCCAAGAAAAAACAGTTAATATAGCTTTTGCATCTGCCTGGTGAAGTATTTCCAGAGGAAATTGGACTATTTAATTATCTACTGCACTGGAGATACTTCATATGAAGGAAAATTCAAACTGACAACAGGTACTATTGAACTACATAGAAGAACTAAAGGAAATAGAAGGAGACAAGTAATGTAAGTTTTTTTACTCCAGAAAACATAGGCAAGACTATTACTATGGTTTTTTATAAAGCTTGTGGTTTGGTTTGGGTTTATTCCACAAACACAATTAATTTTGTCCAAAATGCTCAATCCTCCATTGAGAAACAGTTTAGATAAGAAAAAAAAAAGTGTAAGCAGGCCCGTTATTTGCATGATGTCAATGTGCTAAACAAACCTGTAACAAGTGAACAGGATATGCACTGATCATCTGTATTGCAGACTAAGGCATTCATGGTTTTATTTAGGAAAGCTTCTATGGATTTGGGCTGACAAGAGGCACTTGGACCTTTCTGAATGCTCACAATTGCTACTTCCCCAAGGGTAGGCTTGTATGATACTTTGAGTATGGTGGTAGTCTTGTATAGAGTACCTAAAGGATTCAGGTATTTGTCTTGCTTCTCTTGCTTCATGAGACATTTTTTCTGCTCTTGTTTAGACCAAATCCCTTTCATAATGTCCATCTCTCAGATACTAATTTTGCTTTCTTTTCAATAGCACTCTACTTCTGGGAGTTTAATTTATTGAGGAGTTCAAAATAATTCCAGTAGCTAGCTGCATCCCATAAGGTAGAGCTAGTGGCATGTAAAAGAATCACAATAGAAGCAAAAGTGATCAGTAGGAAATCAGTTTGGTCTTTGGACATGATGTGTCTGGTAGACAAAGAAGCTCACTAAACAGCTGCTGAGTGTGAACATGTCTTTTGCCATGATGCAGGTGGGATGGAACCTGTTAAGGCAGAAAGACATTAAAAACATCCTATAATGGCAAGGGGAGTTATAGTGGCTTTGGCTGGGAAATGGAAATGCTGGGATAGCCAGTATTGTGCTAATTAGAGAAGAAGAGAGAAAACAAAAAGAAAGATGTGTTGGAAGCATATATGAGGATTCCTGTGAAAATGAATGTCAAACCTGAAGCAAGATTATAATTAGCAGCCTGAAGGATGAAAAGACCTTATAGAAAAGTCAGATAGTCCAGGAAAAATGCCTCTATGCTGAAGATTATGAATGCCATTATGATTGTACAGAAACAAGAATCTTAAGCTAAGTGGAAGAAGCAATGATAGAAGCCATTTGTACATAACAGTCTTAATTGGACTTCAATTCTGGAGATTAAACTTATGTATATTTAGAGCGAGATTTTTTTTTTCTTCCTCTGCTTGGAAGGCTAAGGCACTCTAAGGAAATATCCTGTTTTAAACCAACCATCATAATATCCAGTCTGCATGAGAACAGTGAGCCTGTGGCTTTAACTGGATAGAAAAGAAAACCTGTGATTTTTCATAAAACACACAGAGATAAGCAATGGCAATTCCTGGTAAAAGTTTAAAAGAATTAAAAGAAGTCTGGGCAAACTCGTGTTAAGAGATACTCACTGAGAGTATTGATAGACACAGAAACTACTTCTAGCTCAGAAAACTTGAGAATTGTGTGTGGTTGGAGATTGAAGGCATATTAAAAAAGACTATAATATATGTCCACCTTTTGCAATTTCCCCTAAGTATTAAATAAACACTATTAGAGAGGATACCAACTAGCTATAATATTATTCGTTTGACCCAGCAAGTCTGGCCATACATACAGGTGTGTTATCTACAAAACAAATTAGTTCTTTGCCTTCTCCCAGGAAAAGCTTCCCTGCTTTTTATGAAGCTGTATTTCCTTGCTAGACAAGTGCAAGATAATTCAGTCATAGCCATTTTAGTGCTCAGGCCTCTGTTACATACAAATGATTCTTAATTCTTTGTAGACAATGGGATCCAGGGAAATGGGAAATTTGCCTGCCTGTCCCTTGCAACAAGGATTTTTAAGAGCTGTTCACAAGAGTTCACAAGTGATCACAGAAGATGCTGAAGGTAAGGCAGGGCAGGACTGCAGTCTTCTTGTTTCATTGTGGTGAAGGATGCAGAATCAGGAACTGGATGGATTCCAGGAAATCTTCTGGTAATACTTGCATATTGATTCTCATTTTAAAATATGCTAAGAGCTAGATTTTTTATTCTGGAGTGTCTGATAGATTACATACTAGCTTTCTTTTGCTAAATTATAATTTTTTTTTCTTCTTTTGGAAGATCAGATATCACAGACTATTTCTATCTGAATTCCTTTAGAAATTCTTGGCTCCATTGCAGTAGTCCTTAGCCATTCCTATTTGGGCCAGTGGTGTTCTGTAGGACAATGAGACAGGGTCTGTGGAAACAACACAAATATAGAATACATTCTAATATATTTTCATTCATAATGTATTTTATTCACATGTAAATACAGAAGGAAAAGGAAGGAAATATAGTAGTTTACATGATTAGCTCACCTAGTACCCAAATACACTAATACACTAGCCTAGTGTATTTGTCTAGAAATTAAATCTCTGGGGCATCTTGGAAAAATAAGTTGAGCACCCTTGACTTGGAAAGCCCTATTTTCCTTGTGCAAACATAGGAGTGCTACCGTCTCCCACCCAATTTGCAATGACCTTTCTCTCTTGAGCTCTTAGTTTCTTTATTCTTCTTTCTTTGTATAAACTGTGGGGTTCACTCTGACCACTACACAGCCCTTGGAACCTCATCCTGTGATATTTTTCCTTTTGTGATGCCACTTAGGAAGTGAAATAACATTGCATGACTTCCTTTCTCTGCGTATAAAATAATAAATTAATTTATAGACCTTCTTGAAATGTGGGAGATATTCAGGCAAGAATGAGTTAAGTGTGGATCAGGAGACTGTTGCATTTTAAATATATTCTGGCAAGATGCAAGGGGCTGTCTCTGTTGACAATGATGAACATTCATACATACATCGTAAACAATTTTGTCTTAGTTCAATCACTGTGCAAAGCAGTGTTGCCAGCACACAGTATGCTACCACACTGTGGGTCTCAAACATGAAGCAGTGACAGAGGGGTACAGCATGACTGTCCTTGCATTTTTAAGTTTGGGGAGTTTTTTATTTGACCTTTGGTTTTTTACCTGATTTACTTGCATGTGATAGAGTGAGAACATGCAGAGTATCCAGTAGTTTGCCCTTAGTTACAGACCAATGCAGATAAATTGCTGAATGCAAAAGTAAATTTGTTTTTTTCTCCTTGTGACATAGGGTCTTAAAAATGGGGTTCTGTATGCCAGGAGAACTCACTTCCTTATACATGTCTTTTCTGATGATGTAGAAGAAAGACTTGAGTTAGTGAGTAGCCCAAATGTAACTTTCAACAGACCAAAATGAGTTGTCTCTTGTGAGAACTCAAGTTTTCAAAAGTAGCACTCACCTTTTACCATTTCTCTTGGAAGCGTACAGTTAAATCCAGTGATATTGGAATATCTTCTTTAATGTAGTTACAAACATGGCCTGTTTAGAATGGAATTTTAAGTGCTGGAAGTTTATTTTATTTGACAAATTTTTATCCCCATAAAATGTCCATTTTATTAGTATATTTTGCATTGTTTTATGTCAGTGACTATAACTGTACACCTAAGTAATACGGGAACTTTTTTTCTGAATATCTTATGGATTTTGATAGTACAAAGGTTTTAAATGCAGTTGACTCTTTCATAGTTTTTTGTCACATATAGCTTTTAATAATTGATAAAATCTTCCTATACGGCAATCATTTCCAAGACTGAGAGAGCTAATGTTGGATCACTGTGATTCATCCCCTTGGTAACCCAAATTGTATCTCAAGGACTGCCAGACTTTTAGCATTTAGGAGATTAATAGGCTCTGTTTTCTGTTTCTGAAAGGGATTTTGTAGTTAGCCTTTGAGGGAGAAACAAAATAAATTTAATAGCTTTTAATGTCCTTGGAAGTCCTAATTCAAGTGATTGACTGTACTTCATCTAGAACCAAATCATCTGTAAATCTAACTTAGCCATTAGTGCTGCAACTATTGTGATTAAGTCAACAGCCACCTTATATCAAAGTTGACTTCTAACTTTTGCATCAGAAAAAATTTCTCTTACACAACTTAATTATTTCCTGGCCCCCTGATAAGGTTTCTACTCAAATTTCTAAATCTATGGGCAGAACTTCAAAGCCCGATGATGTTCACTTTTGAGTAATTCAACTAAAAAAGCCTTCAGAAAAGTATACAATAACAACTTCTCATTTAATCTGTTCTGAAGTTGTAAGTAATTCTTACACAAAGGGACAGGAGTTCCGTTGGTTCACAGTTGGTTCTCAGTGTTCCGCCAAAGTGAAAAGAGCCAAGTTAACAAACAAACTTCATTAAATGGTGATACAGGTGCAAGATTAGAAAGTGGGGAAAGGAAGGTGATGTAGAAGTGGAATCAGAAACCCAAGGTCTTAGTAAGCTAAAATGTAGATATCTGTCTGAAGTTAGTAGTCTACCATGGCTCTGTGACTGGTAGCCAGAAATACCTATCTTCAGAAGTTGCTTTATTTTGTAATAAAATGCATCTCTAAAACAAAAGTTCCATCTAAAATTTTCCAATCTGGAAATATATGTTCTATTAAGCAGAGGAAGAAGTGGGTATATAAAGAAGTAGAAATAAAATAGATGTTTTTATTTTTGATGTCTGAATCACACCTTTATCAGTTGGAAAAAAAAAAATAGAAAGGGAGGCCTTTGACAACAAGAACAGCCAATGGATGAGAGATTAATTTCAGTTAGTTATGGCTTTTCAGAATTTTTGTAAAAATCAGTGTGCTGTAAATTGATGACCACCAGAACACTTTGGGCAGATTATGAATAGCACAAATGACATTAAGAGACAGACATGAACCAATGAATCAGTGTTATGCATGTAGAACCTCCTTTAGCTGGATGTCATTGCTGAGATGATGCCAATATCAGGGCTTTTTTTGTTTGTTTGCTTGTTTGGAACCAGGTGCCTTTGTTCACCTTCTGAATTTCACTGTCTGATGGAAAAAAAAAGTTTTTTTCAGAAGTAGTACTAGGATGGATGGTAATAATTATCAGTCAGGAAAGTTTAGAGCTCAAAGATGTGAATATATTAATTTTTCTATCTTTGTTAATTTTTCAGAAATTGTTTGAGAAAAAGCATAACCATCAAGGCAGAAATTTCAAGTGAAACAATGAATCCTAATTCCACTGTTTATATATATATAAATGCTTGCATCCATTTTAGGGAAAAAATAGAGCTATATTGATTATTTGATCTGATATCTTTATGGACACCAAATGATTGTATGAATTTTATTTTAATCATGGATATTTATTGGAAAACCTTTGCAGCAGAATCCAGAATATTCTAGGAAATCTATTCTTTTTGGTCCAGGAAATTGTGTTGATGCTATATTTTTACAAATACACACCAATTTGTTTTGGTGTGAGGTTATATTTTCCAGTCCTTTGAGGTCATAATGCCTGTTTCAGGCTGATAAGTTTAAAACCTTCTGTTGATAACTGATAGTTTCCAAAGGTATTCATAGAATCATGGAAAGTTTTGGGTTGAGTGTTTGGGAAGAGATGTTAAAGATCATCTACTTTCAACACTTCTGCCATGGAGAGCAACACCTTCAACAAGGCCAAGTTGCTCAAAGCTCCATCCAGCCTGGTTTGTTTTGAACACTTTTATGTATGGGGCATCCACAGCTTTTCTGGGCAAACTATTCCAGTACCTCAGCATCCTCTTTCCAAAGTAAAGAATTTCTTTCACATCTCTCATCTAAATCTGCCCTTCTTGAGTTTAAAGTCATTCCCCCTTGTTTTATCACTACATAACCTTGTAAACACTTCCTTTCTAGCCTTCTTATAGACTCCCCTTTAGGTACTGGAAGGTGCAATAAGGTCGCCTGAAAACCTTCTTTTTTCCATATTGAACCACCCCAGCTCTCTCAGCATTTCCTCACGAAGAGGTGCTCAAGACCTCTGAATCATTTTCCCTTATCTGTAGTTGCTTCAACAGACCCAAATCCTTCTTAGGTGGGTGTCCCAGCTGAGACCTGCTGGCCACATTTCTTTGGCTACAGCCCAGGACATGTTTGGCTCTCTGGGCTGTGAGTGCTCATGGCTGGGTCATGTCCAACCTCCCATCCACCAGCACCCCCAAGTCCTTCTCCTCAGGGCTGCTCTTAATCCATTCACTGCCCAGCCTGTATTACATATGTGTTTATATGTATGGGATTGCCCTGGCCTCTGTGCAGGACTTTGCACTTGGCCTTATTGAACTTCATGAGATTCTCGTGGGCCCTCCTGTCAAGCCTGTCCAATTGCCTCTGGATAGCATCCCATCCTTCAGGTGTGTCAAAAGCACCACTCAGCTTGGTGCCATCTGCAGAGGGTACCCATGCCACTGTGTGTTCTTTGTGATTAACCCTTCCTATGGAGAAAGAGGCTTTACTTCTTTAAATTTGATATTTTATAAGCATTTCTGGGTGTGATTTTTCGTAAGTAAAAGCTACTTTATAATCAGTGACACAGTTCTTTATAAATAACTCACCGAGCAGTTTGTATGATTTTTTTAAGTCTCTTAGAATTTTTGATTGGTCATTTTTTATAGTGCATTTAAAAGTCGTCTTCTTTTCCCAAAATATTCTACAAATGTGTGTTTTCATGTTTGGAAAAGGACAACATAGACCCCAATGGGACATGTGCCAGGCAGTAAAAGGTCTCCTAGAGCGACACATTATATCAGGAAAGAACTTTAGAACAAACTGGCAAAAAATTTCTGTTTTCTCCTGTTATTTTTGGGGGCAGGAATCTGTGCTTCATAACCAAAGCTTCATAACCAAAGCTTAGGAAAAAGATACATAATTAGTTTTCTCAGTAGTGAGTTCTGCTCACCAATCCATTTTCTCATTTGTTTATATTTGTCAGAGAACACTGTGTAATGCTTGCTGCCATTCCTCTTACTGTTAATTATCTGGACTGTAATTTAATTGTCCTTTGTAGTGTTCTGCATTAGAAATCTTAAATAGTTTATTTCCTAAAAGCCAGGCATTTCCCTTGAATCCAAGCCAAGACTTTGCAGCATATGACTTAAGTAAATGAGCTGCATGTGATACTAATCATTTTTGTTTTGTCTCTTTCAGTCTCTAAGCAGGCTTTGGCACAAATTTGTACTTTTCCATGTCTTTTCAAAATTATTTCTGGGGTTCTTCAAAGAGGGGAGTCATAAGTAATTTTTGTGATTGGCTTCCATGCTAGTATGCTGCTTATGTGCATGAAAATAGCATGCTTGCCTCTACCATGCACAAGAATGTGTTCAGAAGAAACTCAGTTCTTTGTGCTCCTTTCTGTTATCAGAAGCTTACAGAATTTAAATCACTTGCAAGTGAAAATCCTAATTTTCAGCTTAAGATCTCAGTTCTGCATCCTCTATGAGAGTGATTACTGCTCACAAAAATAGGACTATTGCAAAATAGTTGACTTTAACTTAATAAAGACTGAAAGACAGGACTATATTATTTATCCCCTAAAGAGGAGTCCACATTTATTCAGCTTCAAATGCTACCATCAGTTTATCTCATGGCTAAATATATCTCTCTTTAGTAGCAACTAATTCCTAGTGGCAGCTGCCTGTTCTCAAATCACATTTTGTACCCATGTGCCTGTAACACATGTAGTTAATTATGACAAAGGACTTGGAAATGTTATTAGAGTCCAACCACTCAGAAACCCTCATTAATTTTGAGCAGGGCTACCTGTGATTGGTTACATAGAACAATGAGCATCATCTGTGTACTGTTGAGTCTGCATAGAGAAAAAATAATGAGAATTAATATGCAGAAAGAAAGCATCTACATTTTACTCTGATAAGGACAATATTGCCTACGGATCATCAAAAATAGAAAAATCCATGTTGATATTTCGGGAGTGTCTAATTTGTGATGGAATATCAGAAACACTGATATTAGAGTGCATATGTTCCTTTCTTCTTGCCATTAAACATTACCTTGTCATAAAAATATAATATTATTTGTGAGGAATGTTAATGTTCTTTGAGTTCCCTATGGAATTTTTGAGGAAGGAAGGAGGAGGAATAACATTAGATGAAGGATGCAGTTACAGTCTTAAGAAACCTGCTTTTTATGGCTAAATGCCATGTCTTCAGGACATGTTAGACTTCTTGTTTGCACACACATCACCTATTCTTGTAGTGCAGGCTGAGGTGAGACCCCTTTTTTCAGAAAAAGAGGTAAAAAATGCTGGAATAGCACCTAAGGACTACATAAGAGAGAAAAAATAGATTTGGGGTTAGAAGTTTATTTTTCCCCTCTTAAAATATCCTTAAATATTGAAGTGTCTCCTCTCTTGTTACTATTTCTTTCTATGAATGTAACTTCATGTTACACTGGATAAGGAGAGATGATCCTTGTGGTTTCTGGGAATATGCTTTTGGCAATAATGCAAATAGTGGTGTCTTCCCCACAACATTGACAGAGTGTCCACAACCTGCATCAGGATTTCAGAGCAAAGCTGTAATTCTTGAGCTTTCCTCTTTCTTCTTGAGGTTTCTTGTTACATACCATAAGCTCTCAGAACATCTGTGAAGAAACAAGCATATATGGCTTCCTATATGCTTGCAAATAAGTTTATCAAAAGCTGTGGCACAAAATTATAATTGTATCTGATATCTGCCTTACTTTATGCTGGGCTTTTAATTGCAATATTTCATAAGTTAATAAGATTGCAGTGTTATTCTCTAAAGTTATTTTAAAATAGGGAATTCAGTGGGCAGGGTGTACTTAGCTTAACAAATAAGTTGGATAACTTTTACTTAAACTAGCATTTCTCCCCAGATCTTTGCTGTGGAGAAATGCTAACTGACACTCCTAACAGTAAAACAATGGATTCTGTAGAAGTTAGGAGTAGCAAAACAGTGTGTGGGTTTTGTGCTAGCTTCCTGTATAGGAATAAATATCATTCTTGTATCTTAAAATGATGCCTTGACATCACAGCATATTAAGGGAATATTTAAATAGTAAAGAACTGCTAGCAAAATTCCAAAAGATTTCCTATGGAATAGAAATCACTTAACTGTTTTCATGCTTAAAAACGAAAAAAAAGTGTCTGCCAGTACTTGTGAAAAAAGGCAGCTATTAAACTGGAAAATCTTATTCTTTCTAGAAAACAGTAATTTTGCATTCATGTGTTTTGCTTTGTTTTTGTTTCTTTCCCTTCTGGCTTTCAAGACTTAGTGTGTGATTCAATTTAGTTTGGCACCTCACTGTATGCTAAGCATGATTGTTGTGCCTCATGTTTTTCCTTCTTAAAGGCCAAATTCCACAGTGGTAGGAATTAACTGGAACTAACAGCGCTAATCATCCCCCTTGGATGGATACTAGGAACAACTGATTTAGTCTATTCCATTTTCAGTAATTAGCTCATTATGTTCTTCCTCCTATCATTGTTCTGATATTCATCAGATCTCCGCATTTGGAGTGACTGGATCTTAAAAGGGAAACTTAGCACAGAAAAAAGGTCACAGCTAGTCATTTTAAAGTTATCTCAATTTTTAAGTACAGATTTCTTTGGTTTTTCTATAAAGCCTCCTGTCATTGGGGTATGGAATGATGGTTTGTGTGAACTGTGAGTACATTTTTGTATTCACTGTCTTCAAGGAGGCAGTAACTGGAACAAACTTGGTGTGCAGATGCTTCAGTGGTACTGGTGCCCCAGGACATTTTATGGTGCTCTTGAGCTTGGGACAGCAATGTACAGGGAAGGCTGCTGACAGCTGGGAAATAGTTGCTTTTATCCTCTGAAATAGCAAAATCAAGGGATAGTGTTGCTGAATATGGTGCTGGATGAGCCTCATCTAGTATGAGTTGCCTTTCAGTGGTTAGGAAAGTCCTTTAGGTTTAAGTGGAACTGGATTCCTTATCTGTCTTCAATTTATTATGTCTTTTTAACAGCTAAAATTAATTTTATCGGTTGGTTACCTTAAGCAGCTCCATACAAAGCACATGTACAGACATATATGTTACATGATCTTTAATAATATACATACTATATCAACCCTTGATGCTGCTGGGAAATGTGTAGAATTTGTAGCATTGGGGATTCTATTAGCAGGAACACAACACTCTTCATTGAAGTGCACTCATGATTCTATATTTTCCTTGTCCTCCTGTCTTTCCCATGGATGACAGACTGGAGCAAGTTCTGCAGAGGGTCTCCAGGATGCCCAGGAAGCTGGAGCTCTTGCATTGTAAGGACAAACAGTGATCTCAGCTAGCTGGAGTGTGGTAGGACCTCAGAGCATCCTTTCTATACCTGTAACAAGGCATCAGGCTCTATGTCACAGAAACTTAGAATTGTTAAGATTGGAAAAGAGCTTTATGATCATTAAGTCCAGCCATCAACAATCCACCAGGAGGAAATATATCTCTTTGTACTAGGAAAGGTGTTTCTTCGCAATTGTAACAGTACAGTCGTGAAAGAGATTGCTCTGAGAGCTTGTGCAATCTTATTTTTTGAGGTTTACAATATCCAATTGAATACAGCTTTAAGCAACCTGATCTGTTTTTAGAGATGACCCTGCAGAGAGGTGAAAGCTGGATAAGATGATCTTCCAAGGAGCCTTCCAATCTGAAATTGTTTATAGCCCTACAATTAACCACAGAAGACAATTGAATAATTGATCAGTCTGCAGCTGTGATTTACTGCAAAATAGTTGCTGCACTGGAATTTAAATTCTTGTGGTGCTAAGAATTTTGTAATAAATTTGTGTAAAATTGGAAGAGTGATTATGGGTAGTATCTTTTTTACATTTGAGTAAAGATTTATAAGAACTATTTTGTATAGTTCTGTTGATTGAGGAAGAAATTAATTAAGTACGATCATGCTGCTAGGTAATAACAGTATCCCAAGAAGTACCTTTGTCTTGGTTCTAGCTATGCTATACAGACAATTTTCCTGTGGATAAAGTACAGGTATGCCAGCAGATCAATCTCTTGGTTTCTTATGCACCATGTCCTGTAAAGCCATGACATTTTTGCTCTGCAAATCAGATCAAAATCAGTATGTGGAGAGGAGTAAGCTTTATTTCTTTTACTGTTTGATGGGTCCAATTAGATTTTCAGAGACATGATACGCAAAGAGAGATTAAATTTTGCTTTCTGTGGCTGTACTTCTGCATATACTTCTGACATCTGTGGAATAAGTATGCTAAAGATGAGCCTTATGGATCTTTTAGGGTGTTAAAAGTGTGATGTACTACACCTCTAACCAACTGTTACAGTAAATGAAATCAATGTTATCAACAGAGGCTTCATCAGTTGATTTTGCACTGCAGTAAAACACTGCTTTTACAGAAGTTTACATAAAACGAACAAAATAAAGTTAATTAAATAAAACCAATATTATCAATGTAAGCTCCATCAGTTGATTTACATTAACAAGACATTAATACCACTTCCATTTCTTCTCTGCATATTAAGTACATAATAAAGAGCAATACTCTAATTTTCAGCTGCTGTGGTTATGTGTACAGGGAGCAGTAATAGCAGAGGTATGCTTAATCATATGAAAAACGACAGTGTGTTTAGCAAAGTATGGATGCAAAGTGTTCAGCAAAATGTGCCCTGAATTTAGCAAATTCAGCAGATTAAAAACTAAAATTTGTCCATAACAGTACAGAATTGCTAGCCACTGTTTGAACTGTGACTCAGTACTATTGCAGAAAGTCTTCTAGATACCCGCCAGTGTCTGAGGTTCCTTAGTGTAGATCACAGGTTTGTTGCCAAGCTGCCTGTATGGATAGTATAACATCCAGAGTCAGTCCACTTAGTTACAGGCAGTCCTGAGAAAGCCTCTGCTGTGTGCTGCAGTATTGAAGAGCTTGACTCCACCAGCAGTTCTTGTCTCACTCCTTTATTTTCCTTATGCAATGAAAGGAGGTCCCATAAAGCACTTTCAGTGTTCAAAGCAGGTGGAATAATAACCTCTGAGTGGGGAGTATGTGGCACTCTGCCAGCAGATAGAAGGATAGAAAGCAGCTTGTGATAGGAAAACAGATAAAGCAGAAGAGTGGAAAGAGATGTGGGAGCCAAAATTTATTGCCTAGATTTGTAAGATTCAGAGGTATGTTTTATATGATGTATGCCATACAGAGGCACTCAACTCCTCTTAGCAACCAACTCAGTTTTATTTATTTGAAATTAGATAAATATCTAAAACTTTCTCAGATCACCATGTCACTTATGTTGAGACACTTTGATTTCATTGTGTTGGCAAACAATATCAGAACAAAATAATAGAAAGACACAAGCTTAGATGCAAGGATGTCAGATAAGGCTCATTAGCTGGCAGGTCAGAAAGCCTGGTTCTGTGTCCAGCTTTGTCACTTCCTTTTGAGAAACAGCTGTCCACCTGCTCATTTATCCTGTGTGTAAGACTTTAGCAATGATCTTCCAATGTCTGCTTGATGCAGTAAGTTGATCTTTTAATCAAACCTTTTGATTTGTCCTTACAGAGTAGAGAAGACCTCTTTCAAGAAGGATGTTTTTTGTTGTATTTTAATTAATTGTGTTTGGATTTGGGGTTTAATACTTGGGAGAATCTTAGTGGAGGAGAGCAAAAATTCATTCTCTACTCAAAATAAAATATGGATGATATTTTATAATTTTGTTAATGTTTTTTTGTACAGGAGCTAAAGAATCAAGAAAAATATCAAGAAAAACTGGGTGATATATTGGTCCATTTCACCAAAATTTGAAGCAGAAGGGTTTTTATTTTCACCTGGTTTCTGTCTGTAGGTTTCTTTCTAAATTCAACATTTCTGTAATATGAGATGGAAAGCTTTCTAACATGTTGGCATATACTGCAAATTCAATCATGTGCCATTTATAGCATTTATATTACACATAGAGTGCCTATATGAATATTGCATATTGAGTGCAGGAAATGGCAGTTTCACAGAATCTGTGGGAACACTGTCCCCTGCATCCTTCCCCAGCAATTGTCCTGATTTGCTTCACCTGGCATGAACATGAGAATTGCAATAATTTTTCTCTTCTCATCTTCATTTAATTTAAGAGGTGGAATTTATTTCACACATTACAAAAAATATTTTTGGGAAGGTGCTTGTGCAACTACAGCAATTATGATTTTTATTTTAAAACATAATCACTCTTTACAGTACTTATGTTGGTTATGTGTTTAAAGAAAAAGGGACCTGGTGAGAGGAGCAGAAGAAAACCCAGTTACTTCAGAAGTCAGACATTCAATGCAAGAGTTGTAAATGTAAGGACAGTAGCAGAGAAAGTTTAAACCACCTGCCCTGGATGATGAAGACCTACTTCTCTGCTAAGATTCCATTTATTTTCATTTCTTGACTCCTTATTTAACATGGATTATCTGTATACTTACTTCAGGTTAGGGTATTTTTAAAGTCATTCATGTTGTCTTTTGTAGTGGCTTGTGTTTGCTGTTGACAACTAAAAATGTTCTTTCATATAAAATATTTTCCAAACCTCTGCCAGTGTGTCAGAAAAATTTTCTGAGGTAGCATGTATAGAGCAAGGAGCAATTGGTGCAATCAGTCAAAATTATATTCTAAATCTCTGATTGCATCATTGGACCAGAAATAAAGAACACTTTAATTCCTGAAAAAAAATAGTCATTCTGATTAATTTTTTTTTCCTTCACACTACCTGAATAATTTTTAGTTGATTTGAAAGCAGTTAAAAATGGGCTTTGTCTTCTCTTTCTTTCCACTGTACAAGGGATCATTTGAATTAAAAGTATTCAGCTTTCTTACCTCACTTTTTTACTCTAGATGATTTTCTATATTATCTTTATATCTGTGGAGAGCTATTATTTTTTCTTTTTATGAAACTTTTTAAATGTTTCCCCTTTACTAGTAGATGCAAAAAAGTGCTTTTCATCAAGGCAGCATTATTCATGCTGATCCATCTATTCTAGCCAGTTTTGAGGCAGTGGCATTTACTGATGACAATGCTGCAAAAAAGGCCTTTTGAGGACAGAAGCCAAGTCCTCCATTTTATTGCATTGGTTCAGATGCCAAACATTCTCAAAAACTCTAACAATACAGATCAGTGATATCTTTCAAAAGTTACAATTTGTATATATTTTTTGATCCAGAAAAATATTCTGCACAAACCCTGTTCGTGAATAGGTGGAATGCATTCTGAATACTTAGTGAAATTGATGTTCCTAATAGACTATGAGAAGAAATGTGCTGTAGGCTACATTAAATCTAATTCCTTGACTGATGCGATCTGCTTTTCAAACAGATCAGGTATATTCTTAGTGACCTCCACTCTCTGATTGGTGAACATTATTCGATGAGTAATCACTGCTGAAAAAAAACAACTCAAAATTCATTTGAATCTTAAATAACTGTTGGTGTAATTCTGTTCCCTGCTCTTAGACTCACAGAATTATAAATCACTTAGGTTGGAAAAGATCATTGAGAGAACTAACCCAGCACTGCCAATCCACCACTTAACCCTGGGGGCCACATCTATATGTCCTTTAAATATCCTCAGAGGTGTTGATTCAACCTCCTCCATGGGCAATCTGTTCCAATGTTTATCAACCCTTTCCATAAAGAATTTTTTTCTAATATCCAATCTAAACCTCCACAACAGAGCTTGAGGCCGTTTTCTCTCCTGTCACTAGTTAACCTAGGAGAGGAACATGACCCCCACCTGTCTACTACCTTCTTTCAGGCAGTTGTGGAGNTAGTGCTTGAAATTAGAAATCTTGTGTATCATCTCTTTCTGAGTCTCCTTTTTTTTTTTTTCTTAGATTTTGGAATGTTCTCAGTGAGGATTTTGTGATTTTTCTGTGTTTTGGGGGGGGTTCTTTTATTTGTTTGATTTTGGGGGGTTCTTTTGTTTTACTTTGGTTTGTTTTTGTAGTGGTATTGGGGCTTTTGGGGAGCTTTTTTTTTTTGGCTTGTTTTTGTTTTTTCTTCGGTGTTTTTGGTTTTGTTTTGTGGTTTTGTTTTTGCTTTTCCCAGAGGTATTGATTAAGTTCTGCTTTCCCCAAAAGGTCATTTTATAACTAAGACATGCCTGAAGACAAAAACATAAATAAGAGAACAGTGCCATTGTTCATATATAAGCACTTTCCCCACACTTATTCTTATGATACTGCATTTTTTTCATAGCAATGACATTTCTTTCCCCCAAAAAAGTAGTTCAAGGCCCTGTGTGGAAGAAGCAGTGAAAGGGGAACAGAAACAATTGTATTCCAACCAGATTAAACGTAACGTGTTTATGAGTAACTATTTTCACTATTGTTCCAGATCTGCTCAGTAATTAAATCTGTTAGTAATTAAAAACTGAGGAAATTCCTAATCTTTTAATTAATAGATGAATATATCACAGAATTGAATACTAACTCTGCATGTGCAGATGGCCATCTCCACTGTGAACTGCTATGCTTTAGTTTAAATGGAAAAATAGAGAATAACTCCATTAGAATATAAATATCTCTGGGGACAGTGAGATTACAATAGTTGTCTTTCTGGCATAGAGGAAGGTAAAACAAATTATTAATGTCCTGTGAGTGGCTGAAATGAACAGGAAGCCGCAGATCCTGAAAACGCTTCTGACATCAAAGACTGAAAATCTCAAAGATCAATTGATGTTTGTCTCTGCTCACCTTATGAGTTTAGGATACAGGGATATTAATTCTTCCTGGAAAGGTGTATTCTGTTTTTCTTATTAGATTAATTTCTCAAGATAGATAACGTGGGAATATTGGTACAAGTAGTTGCAATTTCTCTGATGTCTGTCCTATTGTATATGGCTAGTTTAAAGAACATGAAAAGCTCTTTTTTAAATATCTGTTGTTAAGATAATTTCATTAGTGATTAACACAACAAACAATAAATAAGTTATGCTCAGCAATTAAAAAATATGTAATTGGATCATGGTAATGCAAATGTTAATGCAAATGTTGTTATGCACCTACCCCTTTACAAAAATTCATTAGGAAAATAAAAAATTAAAATTGCTAGAATTCAAATTAATTTCATCTGTTCTTTGAGGAATTAAAATATCCTAAAGGAATAAAAGATACAAAGGAGTTGGAGTTGCTTCAGTTTGTCATCATTAAAATTGTTCTGGTGGTACTGTAAACCTAATTCTACAGGCCTTAAAAATTATCTATCTGTTGCAGCAGGCTTGAGGAGAATCTTGCTATACATCCATGTAAATAAAAAACCTTGCAATAACTCATGACAAGAAGGAAATTAAAAAAGTAGGGAGGGAAAATTTTAAATGAGATAGTCTGCCTGTTCCATGTTTATGAACATAAATAATTACAACTTCCCCCTCTGAGTGTGTAGGGCCTACACAAAGAGAAAAAATAGTGGACTCTTAATTTAAAAAACAGAAGTAAGTATTCTTTTTCAATCCCACCAGTTGTAGCAGACTTGTTCAGTGCTTCTTAGACATATGTTGGCTGTATGGTTTAAATCACAGAATTTTCACTTTTTACTAAATGGGAAATAAATGTCTTGATAGCTGTTAGCAGAACTATGCAGACAAGAAACCAAATACCCACTTAATGTAAGTGATCAAGACCTTCATGGTAAGAATACAGAATGTCAACCTTGAGGGTAATGAACGAAACCAAAACCCAAGCTAATGTTAGCTGCTTAGCTCAGGTTAGAAATACTTACACATTCTGTGGGTTTGAAGTACAATTCCTATGTAAAGTGATGGAATTAAAATCACATAAATTAAATATGTTATTACATTTACTTTTCATACAGTTGTCTTCCTCAAGGGACAGTGTGGAAAAGTACATATTTGAAATAGTTTAGAAAGAAAGATGTCAGTCAAATGAATCATAATTATTGTCTTATAATAGTTTACATGTGTGTAGGAAAAAGTGACCTTCTTTATTTTAGTCCATTTACTGGATGCTGTGAAATAGTGAGTTACAGACCTCTTTAGCTCAGGCTTAACTTGCATCCCAACACTCGGTGGGTTAGTAAATATCCACCACAGGTCAGAAAACAATACAAATCCAACACAAAATAATAAGAAAAAGGACAGACTTGTGAGTTTACCTTCCATACGGGTTTTGGGGTTTTTTTAATCTCTAGTGTTCAAAATCAAATAGGTATTTTATGAACTACTCATATTTCTCTAATTTACAAAGAGGTTCAGCTCAGAAATTAGACTATTTAAAGAATTAATTGTGAATTTCAATGCTTATCCAAAACTGACAGCTCAAATGTCCTATTGCAACACAGAACTTCCAGTGTCTTTGTAAATAGTTAAAATATTGGTCTCTCTCTCTTTTTTTTTTTTTTTT
>VWYE01026529.1:47076-140136 GCA_013398995.1 Alaudala cheleensis
TTTTTTTTTTTGTAATCTAGTGGTACTGTCAAATATTCAAGATCTTCTCTGCTTTTTTTCCTGATTAAATTAGGAACTGGTTCCTTCTGCTCTTATTCTAAATTTAAATAACCACGGTACAGTAGCACTTGTCCGCTGTGGGGAAAACATTACAAATTTCATAAAGTGATTATGAACGAACTCTGTGCAAAGCCCAATGGCCATTCACCAGCATATAGATGAAGGGACATGCTGTTGGGTTTTTGCTGTAAATCTGCAGCAGAGAGGTTTATCACTATTTTATTTAGTGTTTGTATTTGTATGAATTTATTGCACAACTCATAGCATAGAAAAATGGAACCCTTGAAAGGTCATCTGGTCCAAACTCTTTTCTCATGGACAAGAGAGCCCAGATTTGGTTAAAAAAAGGTATTAATTTGTTAAAACTAAATTGAGGGATTGAAAATGCAAAGGAATTTTATTATAGTTATTATTTTTAATTTTTCCCTAGATTCCCAGAATTCTCTGTGGGATATATATAATAGTATCAGTATTGGCAACAGATTTTTTAAAAAGCAGATGTCAGCAAAGTCAAGCTCAGAAATCCATTCCTAACTCAATAAAACGCATTAAAACATTGCTGGATTTAAGTGGCTTCTATGTTCTTTATCTATATGTTGAATAACCAGCTTATTCCTAATCTGTGGTAGTCAAATTCAGTGCTCACTGCTGCCAGTGCTCACTGCCACTGTTCTCTTCTTCTTGCAAAAAGTCCTACCTGTAGGCTCTGGAGATAAGTCGTGTGTTTATCTGCAGAAGACATAAGTCTAGTTCAATGTCTGTCTGCATTCTAAGGCGAGAGATGAGAGAGGACATTCACTAGGTGAGGAGAATCAAGAGATAAGACTTTCCGGAAAGGTGGGAACAGTCTTCAACAATTGGACTGTCCAGGCTTTGCTCTCTTTTATGTCCTGCCTGGATCCGAGCTGTATCTGTGAGGTTACTGTATAAAAATGGTGACTGACACCATAACCACCACAGAACTGAGGTTTCCATGAGAAAAGTGGCAGCAGCTGCAGTGTTTTGTGCTGAACTCAATATTGTCAGCACATCAAAAGCTGTTGCTTAGGGAAACTCCTTGGGGTTTAATTACCTGTGTTCCTAGTTTCCAATTTCCAAATATGTTTACAATAACAAGAGGAACTCTTGATCTAGACAGCAGGAGCAAGTTTTACACAGGTACAATTGCATCATTAAGAGAACTAATAAAAATGGTAAAGTGGGCACATATGTTGTTAGCCAGGCAAGAAAGGTATGGATTGTATACATGACATTTGAATTCTCTATCATACATGTCTGCACAACAGTGGAACAACTGAAGAGATACTTGATAGCCCCTGGGTTTTAGGAGAGAGGTCACAACCATGTATTTATGTGATGCATCTTAAAAAAAAAAGGAGGGGGAGGTTAATACTGAAGTATTAACAACTAAATTACCACAAAACACGTGAACATGTATTTGAGTATCCAAAGAGATATTAACTATATCCACAGCTCTATTAAATGTGGGGAATTTCTTCAAATAAGGCCATCTTTTTTGTGTCCAGCTACACATTGTGTAGTTCAAATGACCTTGCTTATGTTAATGGAATTTATAGATTGCTTCTGGCAGCAGGGGTTGGGTTGGAAAGAGCATACAACTCACAATTAGATCACTTTCAGAGCTCCACTTCATATGACTCATGTTCACACTTTGCACTGAAAATGTGAATCACAATTACAGAATTGCTTTCTATTTGCAGTAGTTGCCATCCTGTGTTTCCTGTTTTTCAGGGGTGTGCCCAGCTCTGGCTCTAAGCAGTTCAGTGTGATACTGACTACCAGTGGTAAGGGGGCACTTTGCCGCAGGTGACTTTGGGAGGTCAATGGCTAACCTTAAGCAACATAGCAGAAGGGTATAACAGAAAGCTGAGGTGGGATACAGCTAGAGGCAGAGCTGAGGAAGTTGTCTCATGCAGAGTACAGGCAGACACAGAGAGAATGAGATTAAAATAGTGTGCATGAGGGAGTATATGAAGTGCCATAGCTGATAAACAGAAGCTGTCTGGGCTCTGTTAATGTGCAATGTGCAATTCTTTCCTCTCATCGTAGTGATGGGTGGTGAACAGCCAGAGCAGAGCATCCAACTGGCCAACCCCAAACTGACAAATGCTGAGTTGTCATGTGTGAGCAATGGCTGCCAGTTGGGACAATAGGTCGGGACAGTATTGTACAGTAGTACATTAGGTTCTGAAAATGAAGAGGGTAACTTCCAGCAGACCTGAAGGCCTAAGATGCTGCACTGGATCTGAACCGGAAAGCCTCAGCAGCAAGGTGTTTACAGATTCCCCTTCTGCCAGTCTTGAATTCACTCTGCAACACGTCCTCAGTACTGTGGCTGACAATTAATTTCTAAAAATACCTTTTTTCATGCAAAATTTTCAATTTGCAGCAACTTTGGTAAATGTTTCTTTTGATTTTCATTAAAACACATGAGAATCTGCCTAAAAATATGCAGCATTTATGGTCCCTGTCCCTGCTTAAGAAAAGAGCTATTTGAATGTGATAGGTTTTTAATTGGAAAAGATGTAATGATTGATTCTTAAAAACATGGAAATCTAATATAATCTAATCTTGATCTATTTTTGGTGAATTTATAGATTGAATTGATACAGAGTGCATTTTATATACTAAATATCAGAGGACATTACCTATGCTGTTGTGTCTTAAGATCCAATGTATAAGTTTATTCTGTCTGGTATGTAGTATACAAAACACAGGGTAATACAAGATCCTTATTAGAAAAAGTTATTTATATTTACAGAAGTAAACACTTTTAATTGTATTGTTCATAAAATCCAGTCCTTAACTCTATGTCAATTAATTTTTAATTACACTAGAATTTTTTTGTGTACTAATAAACTACCCATTAAACATCTCCTACAATTAATATAAGTAATATAATAGTGTGAGGCATCCTTTTTTTCCCCCCACAGTCAAGCATTGTGTTGCAATTGCTTGCTTTGTGAAGAAAGACATGGAATGATACTATACACCAGATTTTACTGTTTTAGGGGCAAATGAATGCTATACTAAAGATATAGTCACTTCTCAGAAAGAAAGTTGGAAGACAAAAAGTGGCAGATGTAAGAGGTCTTGGATTTAATATTCTGTGTCAGTCTACATGGATCATTCATTCAAGATATTCTGTGTTTCAAACACTCCACCAGGGAGGTATGCAGTTTTCCTATTTCTGTGTTCTGTACAGATGAACAGGTTATAAATGCACAAAGGAGCTTTAAGACTCAAAGAGAAGACAGAGGGGAAAACATGTCATGTTTAAAATGCAAAGTATAGGAGTTGTATTTAGCACTGAGAAAGAAAAAAAATGCAGCCTTAAGAGATTTTTCTACCTTTAGTCT
This sequence comes from Alaudala cheleensis, assembly GCA_013398995.1. Classification (NCBI taxonomy): domain Eukaryota; kingdom Metazoa; phylum Chordata; class Aves; order Passeriformes; family Alaudidae; genus Alaudala; species Alaudala cheleensis. The sequence continues at coordinate 50,517 of VWYE01026529.1, forward strand.
TCAGCATTTTGTTATACAAATTAGAGAATTAAAATATTAAAAAAACCAAACCAACCTCCAAGCAGTTCTGAACATTCTAAATTAAGTGAGGTTTTTAATAAGAAACCATGGTGGAGTATGAATTACCTTAGGTCATCAGTGAGGAACCACGTTCATTTATTGTCACCAGTGCACCATGATCTGACACCCTTGATCACGCTTCAGTCAGTTCAGACTTCACTAGCCCTGGTTCTGCTGCCTGGATCCTGGGGTGCTGGCTAGCAGAGAAGAGAGATGTCTTTGGGTGTCATGGGTTGAAAGTATATCACCCATCTTAAACACTATATTTCTGCCCTGTATGCTTTCACTGGTAAGATTTAGTTTAGATTATCCTATAAAAAATGGGATTGACATTTTTATGCTTGAATCTGGATAGGTTTGCTTTATTACAGGAGGGTTTATATATAATATATAATTGTATATAATAGACTTGTTACTAAACACTTTTGTGGTACACATTATTGAAATGGATTTAATGGATTATTCTCAGCAGTGTTTCCAGCGTTGTTAATTCACAAGATGTTCTGATAAAATACAGTGTGACTCTGATGTTCCAGTTATTCTACTTTAGATATGCATGTGGCAAGTCTAATAAATTTGAGGGCAGAGAGTAATTTTTGTGGCTGGTAATTTTGCTCCAAGGTCAGTTAAATTGTCCTTTGAGGTTAAGATCTTTCCTGGGTGTATGAAGTGACTACATTGAGTGTATTTTAAATTTGTGATTTGAAAGTATTAATTGCTTTTAAATTGAATCTACTATTTCTGTATATTACATAATAAAGTACATGTTTTACTTGGTTCTGAAACATCCATGCTGGAAACATCTGAACCTGTTCAATCTTCTTGAACACCTAATGATGACTTATGGAGCTGTCCTCATTCACAGTTTTGAGGACTAAGCACCTAAAGTACTCAGGAACTCCTGTACATTAGAGAAGTTTGGTTTCATAATTTTGGAGAACACAGACTTCCTGCAGCATCCAGTAACTTTGATGATACCTAGCATCAAAGAAAATGTAATATGAAACCAAAAGATTGGAGTACATCCATCTTAGACAAAATTATGTGTCACAAAGATCATATTTTCCTCACATTGATGATTAAAAAGGAAAAAATGAGAAAAAAAACCCCATGTGCTCCTCATATTCATTTGTTGCCTCTGCTCATCAGTAAATGTGACTGTAAAATCCAAAGCAGTTAGGTTTAGGAAAATAAATAACTTCTTTTTGAGCTGTGTGCTGAAACACAGACCCCTGGGAGCCTATATGGAGCCCCCTAATAAACAAACCTGGCAAATTATCTTCAAAGGAGCAATCTCTGAGCATGCTTACATGTGAAATGAGCAGACTCTTTTTTTCCCCTCACAGTATAGTAGAAACTATGTATTAGGAAAACGCCCCAACCCTCCTTTCTAGGATCAGTTCTCACTTTGATCTTTATTCAAGTTTCCCCTTTGGCTGTCAGTCTGCCTTTTGAGTCATTTTGTCAACTGATGGATGATAATTCAGTTATGTCTGCACTATGAAATAACATGTCTCACAATTTAATTAAATCAGTGGAAAAAAAATCTCCAGTTTTTATCTAGGATCAAAGAACACATGGTTTAATGTCCAATAATGCAATTTCCAGTTAATATGCTGTGTTCAGTGGTCAGTGCTGCATTCAGTGAACAGATTACTGGGCTGTCTATTCAGGTTGCAGCAAAGGCTGAGTTTGCAGCATCAAGGAAAAATGCAAGCCCACCCAAAAAGGTGTCTTTTTCAATGAAAGAAGCCTGGAGAGGCATTGTTAAGGAACTGGAATTATCTTCTCTTTTGTGAATTTAAAAGCTGCTCTATCAAGGGATTTACTAACGTGGCTTTTCAAATAATTTAGTCCAATCTGTATTTGAAAAAGATTCATTTGATTTTCTATCATTTACATTTAACTCTATACTTATTTTCTTTGGTAAATATTTTATGAATCCAAAATAATTCCAATGTCTTAGTATACTTGCAGATCTGATTCACACTCCTAAATTTAGGTCTCCTGTTAGGTAACCCCTCTCTTTGTTTATAATAAATGAAATGCAGATGTATAAAGGAATAATTATGGAGAAGTATATTTCCTTCTCCTCATGCTTTGAGGAGGTCAGTAAGATTTCTGAAACTATAGGCACAAATCTGCAGTGTGAAAATTTGCTTTCTTCTTCCCTAAAATAAAAGCATAATACATAGGGCAAGTTTACAAAAAAACAGACCTCTTTTTATCACAATAGGAATAATGGAATATGTATGATATGTGTTATATACATATGATCATATTATACATGTATACACCTATGGATTGCTCTGTGCACACAGGAACACACACCTTTGGGACTATATTGTTAATAAATTAGGAAACCCTATTACTACTACCACTACTACTATTCTAAAACCACTCTTATGTGAGAGTTATAAGAGTTATTACTGGGAAGGAATGGAATAGAGATGTAGTGGAATATGGTGGCTTTCAAGAGGCTGTCTCTTAATTTTACTGATTTTTTTAAATTACAGAACAAATATCACAGTGCATAAATTGATGCAGAATTCCTGTGATCAGACATCCACTACTGCAATGTAGTCAGTGGTGCACTGTAGGCAGCAAAACCCTTTGAAAGTTATTTACAGTCAATTTGCTTTTAGACTATTCTTTCACTGTATATAAGCCCAATGTCTGGTTTTGAAGTAGCTAGTGCTTTAATGTAGCTCTGATTATAATTATACTTGATACAGATTTCACAGCTGGTCATTTTTCTGCTTCCATTAGACAGTAATTTCCTATTCCTTTATGATGCATTAAGACAGAATAATTCAGATTTCTGAAAGAACACCTGTCGTTCAAGAATCACAGCTGAAGAATAACACTAATTATAGTCCATCATATATGATCTAAATCCTACCTCTAAAAATTATTTATACCAGCACATTTTATTTTACTGAAATATTTGCATTCAAAACTTTAAATAAACTACAGAAATCATTCTGCCTTATAATAAATATGAGAATTACAGAATATTTAGGAAGGAACTGTGCATTTCACTCAGGCCTTCTACTGTGACAAGTCTGAATCTCTTCATTATTTTGGTTTGGTATTTGATTAGAGCTCTTGTGATGACATTGCAGTTTCAGGATGAATAGGATTCTACCCCTTTACTTATATCAGCGTAAATGATTTTAGATTTTTCTAAAAGGTTGATTAATTTACCACTAAGGATCTAGTTTTTCTGTCTTTAAATATACATTTTGTTACCAAAAGTAAAATTAAGAATGGATGTTATGTAATTATGTATCTACAAAAGCAAGGAGACTTTTCTCTGATTGTGTTCCTTTTGAAAATTCCATGTAAATTGATCCCATAATTAACTATTTCACATGCTTAAAAAATAAGGCAAAGGAAGATAAAATTAGCACAGCGAAAATAAAAACACTGTGAGTACCTCAGAAAATTGAGAGATTTATCAGCTTGGATTCTAAAAGGATCTGTCATTTTTGGGTGACACATTGGAATTGAGTCATCAAAATTATTGCATAAATTCTCAGGTGTAAAGTGATGGGGCATCTCAGGCCTTTGTGGATGCTGTGGTTGTAAATGTGAACCCAAAACCAGACTGGGATAGCCATGTTTTCTGTATTCATCAATGTCTTTCAGGAAATATTTTTATGATTCTGCTACTCCCTGCATCTCTACAGCTGGTGACCTTCTCCTAGAGAGAGTTATTGTAAGGTTTTGGCCAGTATTTCCTTGATGCACAGTTAACTGCTGTAATGAAATTTTTCACACAAACATAAACTTTATCCAAAGTTCATTTGAGTGGTCCAGTATTTTCCTGTGATATAACCTTGCATCAAAAATCCCAAGTTCTAGTATTAATTTTTCAGTTAATTGAGCAGTAAAATAATGAACTTTTTATATGATCTTTCTTTTTCCATAGGGTCTTATTATTTACTGTCTGTGAGTCACAGCAAACTTCTATTCATATGTAAAAGATAAAAATGCTCATCACTTATAAATGATAAAGAATTAGCAGCTTCACTTTTTTTTCTGAAGTTAGAAATGAAAAATATTAGTTATACAAATTTTGTTAACCCTCTGTTTCTTGACCTATGTCTAAAAAATTAGATTTTCTTAGAAGTCCAAGGAGTAACATTTGCTCATCTAATATTTGATTCCAAAATGTTGTTACTGTTTTAGTCATCATCCAGCAATGCACCTGAAGCTTGAATTCCTGATATAAATTACCTACCATCAAGATTTCTGGAAATGTCTCTTTATCAAAGTGCATCAGCCTACCTCTGTATTTACAAAATTTTTTGTGACAAACTTTTTTGTTAAGAATCAGTCTATGTTCTCTTCCAGGTTTCAGGGACACTTCTAAAACTTCAAAGGCTATTCTTTGAAGTGTAAAGGTCTTGCTGCTGTTTTGTTAGCCTGGTGCTTTTTGAAATATCAATATAGGAGGAAAATTTCCTAGTTAATAACCTTCACCTTTAATCTGGTTCTTTGCTTCACTTATTCTTCTACTTATTGAAGAAACTCTTGAATAATATTTCTCTCTCTCCTAGAGAGATGTCTCAAAAGAACATACTGTAGATTTTGGTCAGCCCTGAAGTGGTCAGATCATTGGACAGTCTCTTCCAACTGAAATTTTCATGGCACAGTCCTTTCCAAATGAAATTGCCTTTGCCTTTGCCTTTGCCTTTGCCTTTGCCTTTGCCTTTGCCTTTGCCTTTGCCTTTGCCTTTGCCTTTTCTTCGTTTCCTACGTTTGGGATCTATGCTTTTTGGTAAGACTGTGTTTTTTCTCTAAAAGTTTGATTTTAAAATTACAAAGTCATTAAATTTCTAAATATGCCTATGCCTATGCTAGGCACACTGCTCTCACAGTCTGAAAAAGAGAGACCAAGGGCCAAATTGAATAGCACTTTAGTTTATATCTGATTTAATTATGCCACTTTATGCCAGAATTTCCTACAAAGAGAATGCAAATATAAGGGCACTGGACTTGAAATAATGCAAGATTCATAGATTAATCCCATCTGACATATTTAACTTCTTTTTACAACTCGCTCTTTAATAATTTAGGGTTTTAAGCCATAACAAAAAAACAGACATGATTGGTAGGTATACATTAAACGGTGTCAGCTGCTGAGATATTTTCATGCTAAATAACTATTTTCTTGTTAGAATGACCTGCACTCTCCTCAATTACATATCTCTCGTCAAATACCAGGACAATAGAGAAGTGTTCTAAGCATGACCTTTCAATATACAGCCACAGTGCAGAGGTATTTATTGACAAGCCAGAGAACAGAATGTGCTTTGTTTTGGATGAAAATAATATATTTTGGATGAAACCCCACTCTCACATCATGTAGTAGATTAAATTGTTGGTTCTGTTTGACATCTTAAAACTTTCTTTTCTTTCTGAAGAGATTTTAGGAATGCTTATAGTGTATCTAAGAATTCCATCTTGCTTTGATTTTGGTGACTTCAGTCTTGAGTTTCCCCAAATTAATAGATTAATCTTACGTGTAGATAATTCTAGAAGCATATTGATACCAAATGTATCTTTATGTTATAGGGAATGTGATCTCTTAATTCTTCCACAAGGAAACTAAAATAATTAAGGAAAATTAAGGAAAAAGTGTTTTCCAGCATCTTTTAAGATTTGGTAATTAAAGATTGGCTTTGAAAGAACTAGAGTAGTCATTCTAAGTCTAAAAGACTTGGAGCCAGATTCCTGATCTTGAACCACCTTTGTGTCAATAACTGTCTGAAAGTAGTGGACTCCTGTGTGGTAAAAAAGGGATAACAAACTGTTGGAAAACAAAGGAGTTAAAAGTGGATGACAGAGATTGGTGGCTAGTGTCCTGAAAACACTTCATTCAATAGTTCTGTGTCAGTGGAGGGAACAGTACCAGGAAATACATTAACTGTGTTGCTGGAGGAAAGAGAATAGTACATTCTGTGCTTTTGATACATCACTGGTGAAGTTCTCCAGAATATACCAAGTGCTTTTTCAGCTGAGCCATAGAATCTAAAATACATGCCTAAGGTGCAATAAACAAAGAACTTCTGGAATTTCTTTATGCATCTTTATGCCTGTCCTGGGGAACAGTGGTGCCACAGACACAGAAAGAGCATACAGAAGTTACCTATAGATCCTCCTACAAGGAATCCTCCAGACAGCTCTAAAGCAGCATTTTTTTGCCAAGGTAGAAAGAAACTGTCATAGCACTGACCACACTGTATCCCAGTACTTTTTTTCAGCAGATATTTTAAAACACAAAACTCTGCCTTTTAGCAGCCCTAATACAAGTTCTGGATGGGAGTGGACTTCTGCCATGGCTAAACCCTTCCAGAAATATTTCATTTATAGTTTCTTATTTAATGTAGGTAAAGTATGTCTGTCATTCTTGTTGCAAGTTGTCTTCTTTCCTTTTTATAGGTTTTAAACTTCAAAAAAAAAAAAAAAAAGGAAAAGTACAAGTTCATATGAATTCCAGTGAGCCTTTAAACATGTTTTTTAAACTTAATATTCTGACTAGAAGTGCATTCATTTACTCCTGGGGAGGTTTGGAAGGTTATTAATATTTAATAGGAATGTTTCTGTAATTTGTTCCAAATGAGAGAAACTTCACTGCAGATTTAAACACAGAGGTTTATCATGAGAGAAAGTAGAGGCAGGGAGAGAGCTTCTGGCAAGAGTGCTTATTTTATGGTTTTAAAATGTTCTTTTTACTATGAGGTCATTTTTCTCTTATGGTTGGAGTGTTATAAGACTGGGCTTCTAAAAAAGACCCAGAACAAAATGTGCTAAGCTCAACGTTGTCATGAGGAAAGAGTTATTTTCATAGCTCTCAATAACCAAGAAGTACTGTAAGCTAATCACTGGACAAAGATTTGCATAATATTGTAATATGATGACACTATTATGCAAATTTTTTCAGTGCAATGAGCCCTAACATGGAACTGTTATCAAAATAGCTGGTCAAACTTTTTTATACCCGTGGATCCCAATTCATCCTGAATAATAAGGGAAGTTAATGAAATATGAGTAATGAATATTAATAGAGAAAGCTGTTAGAGATGCAGAATACGACTGAATAACAAGGGGAAGAGAAAGATGAAAGGTTATTATTTTTTGAATAAAAAGTTCTAGAGAGAAGCAGTTAATCAAAAATGTTTGTTAGTATATAATCAAAGTAAAGAAATGGGAAGAGGAGTGTACTCTGACATTCCAATATCCCTCAACATTGTTCTTTGTTTATATGATAGTAGTCAACTTGACTCTCTTTTAAATTCTAATATAAATCAGTGATTTTTCCACTTGCTGCTAAGTGAAAGACATCTATGCCTCTGTATGTTTCATCTCATGAAAAAGCTCTACTTCTTTTCCTAATAGGATAGGCATAGGTGTCACAGCATTAGGAATGACCTTTCCATACTATACCCATCCCACTCTAAGTGTCATGGCCACTGTTTAGTGTCCAAATTACCAAGTACACTCCTGGAGCTTAAGGAGACTTTCACCCAAGTCTGAAGGTTGTTTGTAGTTGAGTTTGAGTTTTCTAAGATTACTGTTCCTTTTAATCTTATCACAGATCTTATATTTCTTCCTCTTTTCATTGAAATGCAGGTTCTGATCCTCTCAAGCTTTTCCAGAATTCAGTGCCAGATTTAAGCATACCAAAATTATTTTGGTCTTAGTAAAATTTTTATTGATAATACATTCATTTCAGTTTATATTAAAAGTTGTTTTGGTTTTTTTTTTTTCATTATGCACCAGGATACATTTTTTGTCTGTGAATATAAAAATTTAAAAGAAGGAAAAAACCCATTACTGTTCTTGTACAATCTCAGGACTGGGAGCAGGAGCTTCGAAAAACAAAAAATGACAAAACTAAGAATATAACATTTTGTCCATGTACCGCTTCCCATATGGTAATTGCCTGTAAAACAAAGATACTTGTCACAGCTTTGCTGGTTTTGATTGTATAGAACTATGTTTTTCCGAATGGATCTCTGTTGCTTCATTATTTTTCTGAAAAATGTGAGAAAATTTTTGCAGTCTGATTTACAAATATTTTAAAATAATACAAATAGAAAGTTATTATCACATTTTTTCTGTAGATGTAGTGACAAGCTGCACTCCAATATTCATTTACCTTTTAATGTGACTCCTAAAATATACTTGCAATGGTGCATTAAGTGAAAATTAGACATTATAAATTAATTATTAATAATGAGATTTTGGTAGCAGCATATAGGCCCTGATTTTGTAACACTTATCATAAAGCAGAAAAAAAGAGATCTTGAAAGCAAAACCTTAGCCTTTCCAGAAAGAAATTCTTCTTCAGACTTAACATGAAGCTTGGTTAAAATATAAAGGAGTACTTTAATTTGTTTTACTTTTGAGGATAATGCCAAATTCTACCAATCCAAGACATGTCCAAAGATGGGCAAGAAGGACAAGAGGAATTGATCCTCACATTCAGCCAATTAGGACAGATGACAGTCAAAATGAAGAGAGAACCAGGAGAAAGCAACAGCCTGTGGCAGGAAAAGAGGGGAGCATGCAGTGAAATGGCAGCAGGGCTCAAAAATTGAGGCCAGAACTGATGGCAACTGAGGTCAAGTTCTACTGGACAAGAAAGGAGACAGTGCTACTCTGCTTTCCTAAATTTTGTGCTTTAGGAAGACGTGACAGCTGAACTGCAGACAATGGACATATTATTTTAGTCTTTAAAATAAAGGAGAGAGAAGAAAGAACAGGAAAGGAGAAAAGCAGAAAATTTAAAATTATATTCATTTCAAGCACAAGGAGCAGCTCCATAGATGGAGTGAGAGAAAGTTGTCTGGCAGTAAAATACTTTTCCAGTGCCAGCCTGGACCTTTCTAGGAGCCAGTCTCTTAGAGCAGGCTCTGCTGTACCTTCCTCCTGCCAGGACAGCCTCCCCAGGCCCCTTTTTGCTGGCCTCTCCCCTGTGCCCACATATTTCCAGCTAGCTCTACCATGTTCCTGCAAGCCTTCTGTTTGAGGAAGGAGTTGTCAGCTCTGATTTCAAGGTGTGTTCTAAGGACTAGCACGTCAGGTTAGCAGGTACGTCTTGGCAAGCTCAGTAGCTGGCTTTTCAAGCTACAAATGCCTATATATATATATGTGTATTTCTATAACACATGTATGCATTCACAGATACACTCATATATTTATACACATATAAATACATAGGTATATATATGAAGATATAAAAGATATATATATAAAAGACACTTCCAGGGAAACCAAAGCCATGAGAAATTTGGAAAGATCTGCTGACAGGAAATAGGTACATAAGCAGACTGTGTTACATCTTTTGTGCATACATTAGCTAAAATAAGTGTTTTGAACTGTGTTTCCCTTTCCCTGTTGTTAGTGCTCATCTGTCAGTGCTTCTGTGTGCCTAACTCTTTCTGTTGAAAGTGCTGTTTGTTGAGCAAGTTTTCTTGGGATAATCAGCTCCTCCTGCTCCAGCGGCTTTTCTCCCTGTGCTCGTTCTCTGTGCCCTGCCCAGTTGCTTCCGAAATAAACCCACAGCTGCTCTTCAGTGGTTGGCAGCAGGCTTCAGGAAGGTTTTCTCCTCATCTCAAGAGGATTTTTGCAGAGGTCATATATTTGCCCTCCTTGAATAATTTTTTTTTTGCTGTTAGTTCTAACAAGGGTGAATATTTTGGGTTGGGGTTTTTTGTGTGTTTTCTGGTTGGATGGTTGGTTGTGGGGGGCGGGGGTTAGGATTAGTCATACTTTAATTTTATCCTTTTTTTCCTGAAACCATTTTGAGGAGAGATCAGAAAAATTAGAGAAATACAGAGTTTCTTTGATTGAGTATATAAATAACCTTTGGGTAACAACAGCAGGAAAGAAAAATGAAACTCATTAGGGAGCTAAGGCTCTTGATTGCTTAGCCACTTTTGTTTACCTCAACAGAAATTTTGGCCTGCGAAGTGAGGATTCACCCAATTCACTTTTCTAATTTTATCTTTCTATTTGGCTTGCCTTCAAATGATGTGGATGTGAAGCAGAGGTATAAACACCATCCAAGAAATCCTCCTCTGCTCTTGCCATGTTTATGGTACATAGAACAAGCTGTATTATGATATAATTAAAACCTGTAGTGAGGAAGTGGATCTAAAAAAGATATTTGTATGTTTGGCCAAACAGAAATGCAGAGGCATGCTAAAAAATAAATTTGTGTTTTGCAGGCTGAACTCTCATGACAGTCTCATTAAAAGTTCTTGCTGCCAAATGCTGTTTGTTTTCACCTTCAAAACTGTCTATGTTAGTAATGAACAACTCCACTTGCAAATTATTTGCATTAAGTATTGTTCTTGTCAGTAGTGCAGTGCTAGGTGATGGTGAGAGGGAGGGCACGCAGCAGATGAATTCAAGTGTCTGATTTAATCCATTGCAAAAACACTGGTGAGGTTTAAGCTGGTATGGCACATTCTCAATGAAGTCTAGCTTAGCAGGACTTGACAATAGGAGGGGTTTACTTTTGATGAGTTAGATAACTGTACTTTGCAAGTAAGATACTAAATATCTCCAGGATTAGTATCAGAACCTTGATGTGTATTTTGAGACTTTCTAGCCCACTTAAGTCTTAATTTCATGTGAAACACGTGATTTCTCTTGAGTCAGCTAGCTTCCCATCCTCAAGTGTTTCTGCATGTGCAGATGTTTATTACATGATCACTCTCCATTTCTCTGGGAACATTATTGTCAGCAGCTGGTGCAATAGAGCATACTGTACACTAGGGCCCCCAATGATACAGAAGTTCCACAGTAACAATTAGAATCTGTAAGAAATTTTCTGTAACATTATTGAAGAGAGGAACACAGGACAAACACTGATTTATGCAGTTACTATACATACAACTAACATATCTTTGCTTATTGTTTTATTGTATGTCAAATTTCACAGCTATAAGTTTAACTCAAATGAAGAGCCAAAGTAATATAGAATTATTTGTTTACCTACCATTTGATACATATATGATCAGAAAGAATGAGAGTTGGCCAAAAGCGAAACAGATTGCTATCTCCATCAAGAAGTAGAAGCAGATATTTTGCATTCAATCTATACCTCTACCATTCTTCTTTCATTCATCTGTCTACAGATGAATTTGCCCTCGTCAAGACCTTTACTGATAGAAAAACTTTATTCATCCTTTTAGCTATTGAATCACTTAAAAAAGCAATGAATTTTTCTAATGAAAATCTACATATGAATGAAATCTACATATCAGGATCTGGAGCATGAAAATATTTGCAGAGGGCTCATTTCTCTTATACATGAAAAAAATCAGTCAAGAAAAGAAGCCCAACAAAGCATACTAGAGGCATCAAAACATGAAAAGGAAAGCTGTGCAAGTATCAGAGTCTTCCTAACACACAAGACTGCGGACTATGAGCAAATGTGCTTATACAATACTCAGAAAATGGACAGTTTCTGAAGTACGTGACCACTAAACCTTAAAATAATGTGATTTAATAATTAAAATCTTATGTCTACTAAAAAAGATTCACAAATATAGGATCAGCTAACCAGAAGCTAATGGAATAGTGTAGCAGGATTAAAAAATTGAATTTATGAATGTGAATGTACTATTTGAAAATATTTCTTGTAGCTGATGAGATGTGTGTGTGTGTTTGTGTGTTTTTTCTAAGATTTGTAAAATACCTCTTTTTTTGTCTTTTGTGTGTGGTAGTTTTCACAAGGCATTCCCTCAGCCTCATTCATTGCCCTCTGCATTTTCACTCTTTCAATGAACAATCATCTCTTCTTACCAGACATTAACTACATGAATGAAGTCTCCAACATGATCTATGTGTCTTGTTTTCTGCTCATCAAAGATAAAAATGAACTGCCTTGCTTAAGATGCCAGTCAATAATAGGCCAAATTTTATTCTTCTGCAGGCTTATTTTATTTAGTTTGCTTAGAAATAAACATCAGTCAATGCAAATACAGATGTTATACTTTAGAATTTAAATCTAAGAAGACAGTCATCAGATTAATTCTGTGGGTTTGCCAAACAGGGCTAAGATAACATAGCAGCAGACAGTAGCCCTACCTGAACTGGAAAAAGTTTACTTCAAGTACAAGTATATAATAGTACCTGAGGATACACTCATAGTGATGTAAATATGATAAAATATGTAAATCAGTTATTTTTTGCTTAGTTCTCCTAAAAGAATAGATGATAATAAACAGAAAGACCATGTGCGTAGTTGTATTATCTGCTTCAAATAAACAAAATGATTGTAATGAAATATAATACTTAATATTAAAGTTTATGATTTATCTAGTGTGCTATCTCTCCTGTCAAATGGTGTTTAAGTTCCTTATGAACTTAAGGTTATGAAAAGACCTATCCTTAGGGCACTTATAAAGATAGTCTTGTCTGAATGAAAAGAATATGCTTATGAATATGTGGAACACAAAAGTTTTGACACATTGGTTATTTTATATTTGGGTTAATTTCTTACATGATCATAAACAATTTATAAATTTTGTATTAGGCCTGTTAAAATTTTAATTTCTTCTTCATAGTAAGTGAATATAAAATAATATCAAGAAGAATGTGATTATCTATATTTGGAGCTAATGTACTCCCGTTTATTAATGGTCATCCATCTATGTCATATACACTGATATATCACTTTAGAAAATCTTTTTTTGTCATCCTATTAACATAGCATTAGCTGTAACTTTAGAATTATGAATCAGAATTTGAGAACAACTCCAAATACCTGGTTCCTTCCCGGACAGACACAAATCCAATGCTTGGGTCTAGACAAACATCTTCTCTCCCAAAATCAGTCAGTATTTGGATCTTTATCTGCAGCTTCCTGCCCCTTTGTGTAAAATCATTTAAAAACTTTCATCCTTATTTTTCATCCTTTAAACTAATTTTTTATTTTAATTATTTATTTTTATAATCAAGAGTTCTTAAGCCCACCCTACATGGCTTTACACTCCACAGAAAACATTTGGTGTCTTAGACAGGAAGCATCATAGACTAATGGCTGTATTGCTAGGGCTTTTCACTCTTATCTGCAGATGGGCTTCAGTGGAAACCACCCAGAGCAAAATAAGATTGCCTTTAGTAAGAGTGGTTTCCTCTTTGTCATACCATACATACATACTAATCAAACATGTCTCTAAAAACCAAGCAGATAGACAGGGATAAAAATTTTTTGAAAATCCTCTCTCCTCTGTACAAGTTGAGTGCTTGCTGTGGGCCATTGTTTGCTTCTGTCCCTGCCAGATGTCTTTATTTGTCTAATAACAAATCAAATAAATGAAACCAACAACAACAAAACCTCCCGCAACCCAAGCACCAAACCAAGAAACAAAAAAGTGAAAGTAAAGCTTTTTTCATAAATGAAATATGCACAGACTTGGTGCACATCTTAATTCCTTAATATTTAGGAACACCAGAAAATCTGGGAGCAGCTATCCAAGCTCCAGACCACAGCTGGTTGAGGCTCAGCCAGTCCAGAGCATAAGCAGAAAAAGTTTAGATCTCTCTGACCTTTCCCACAAAGACGTAACCTAACTTCGTGTGAGACCTCTAAGTTTGACTACTTTAGCTTTCCATCTTGAATCACTGAAACTGTATCAAAGCAGAAGTTACTGGATGAACAGGAATCATATATTCCACCTAATGTTGTTAGTTTCAGTAATGACCTTGGATTTTTTTTCATCTAAAAGTGTTTTCTGTTGCATGAAAAATCTCCTTTTCTTATTTTATTAGCTTATTAAATGAATGATGTATATGCAGAAATGGAGGCCCACCTAATCTATTTTTCTTTTGTTCATAAGAGAGTACTTCTAGCCTAGAAATTTTTTTAGAACACATACCAATTATGTTTGTTACTGGTTAGTCTTCTTTGTATTTGGGTAAATTATATAGATTTATCTGTTTAGTAAAGTGATCTATTTCCTATATATAAAAAAATGGGGAATAATTATACTAATTTTCAAAGTTTGTTAAAATTAAATATGCACAGATGATATGTTAATTACAGGATTGCACTGACATATGTCTCCTGTAATGCTATTAATATTAATGGCTTAAAAATATTTCATAGGTGTCCTGGAACACAAAATAGTTATGCATTTCCTGTGTTTCAGTTATTGCTGCTGTGTCTCAGTTTAAGTGGAGACATAGGTGGTTGTAGCACAGAATCAGAGGATAAATACTTAGTGTTGGAAAGGAACCCTTGAGATCATGTCATCCTGCATCACCTGTGGGGTCACCCAGAGCAGGTGATGCAGGAGCACATCCAGGTGGGTGTTGAGTGTCTCCAGAGAGGGAGACTCCACAACCTCCTTGGGCAGCCTGCTCCACCTGCAATGTAAAGGTCTTCCTCAAGTTGAGGTGGAACTTTTTATTTTGATTTATTTTAGTTCATAGCCTTTGTTCCTTGTCCTGTCACTGAGCACCACTGAAAATAGTCTGGTACCATCCTCTTAGCACCTGTTGTGAAATATTTATATTATATTTATAAAAGCATTAATGAGATCTGCCACCAGCCTTCTTTTCTCTAGACTAAACGCTATGCTAGAAATTGCATTAAATATATTAAAAACTAGTTGCTACTCTGAAAAGTTTTTAATGGAAATAAGAAATAAGAAAAGCAAGGAGTAAGAGATAAGACTTACATTTTTATATTTCTTGCTTTAAAGACAGTTGATTAAGATGAGGTAGAAAACTGGGACTGATAGGAAATTTCTTCTCCTTTTGCCAGATATCCTTGTTTTAAGAGCACTGCCACACAGGGTTTTTATTGTTGTTTATTTTTTTTGTCAGCAAAAAGCTGTATTGGTGTTTGTTGACATGAGCACCAGTGGATTACAATTACAAGAACAGAACAATTAGACATGGCCTTTTATGTTCAAGATGTTTCCTGGCTTCAAGAACCATCCTGTTCTTGTAATGAAGGTCCTAAGGGTGCTATTTTGTTCCCGCATTTTATCTGGATTTTACTTCTGTCACACTGGGAAGGTACAAGGCAGGAGCAGAAGAGAAAGCTCTTAACCAACTCTCAGGGTGAATAAAATGAATCACTAATGGCTCAGGATATATGAACTGACAGGGGTCCATGTCTTTCTGCTGTTCTGCACTCTCCCCTCATGACAGAATTGATTTGTCCCTGCTATTATGATCCAATGCAGACTAATATTTCTACTTATTCTCAGGATTGCAGTTATACAATAGCTCTTTACAAATTTTTTTTTTTATATAAAAGGAAAAAAAAAAGAAAAAAAGGGTTGCCAGTTTATGTGCAATGTAAAACATTTTGTTTGTTATTGTTTTAGGACACAGCAGGCCAGGAGAGGTACAGAACAATTACCACAGCTTACTACCGGGGTGCAATGGGCTTCATTTTAATGTATGACATCACAAATGAAGACTCTTTCAATGCTGTGCAGGATTGGTAAGTAGAAGTTGGAATTTATATTAAATAAATACTCAGAGAGTATGTGTGATATAATTTTTCTGCTGTGACAGTGTAAATTTTTTTTGAAAACTTATTTCCAAATAAAATTCTCAAACATTCCTATCCTATACTATTCCTATAGTGGGTTTTTTTTTTCCAGTCAGGAAAGACAATGAATATTTAAAAATGTTTTACATATAATTAATTGTAACCATTGTGTTTTCTGTAATTTCAGTTCATCTATGTTATTCATACTACTAAAACCAAAAACATGCTGATATGGAGGCTAACTAGATAGTCTCCATACTAGATACTAGAAAGTGTTCCTATATTTTATAGGAAAAAAAATGAGATGTCATGTTTAAAGGGTCATTTTTGAATTTATTTTTTGACCTATAGCTGGATATGCATTGCTCTGTCAGTCCTCTGAATCGGGTGTTAAAATGAGAAAACTTTATCAGAATAGCAGAACCCCTACAATGGCTGGAATTTGTATTACCTGGTGCTGTGTGAAGGTCCAGATGTCTCCATAAAAGCAGAGATATAATTTCAATCACACAAGGGTCACTCAGCATCCAGACTATCTAAAGCTTTTTTGAGTAAAGCTAATATAAAAGGAAAGCCAGAACATCCCTCTGTGATTTTTTTTCCCCCTTTTAGAGTTATTTTAATATCCAAGAGGCCTCCAGCAGTTGGCTGAGTGATATGAATAACATTTGTCATGTGTGCTCCACATGCTCTCTTGCATGTAGTTCCCACGGGACAACTGTGTTTGAAAGAGGATTTTGTTCAGAGTTTGTGTGATTTGTTTAGTATATTTCTTTGGCTTTTAAAAATTTATTTTAAGATATATTCTAGTGTGTACTTCTTTCAGGAAGGTCAGACAAGGTCAGAAGCATGTTTCAAACTTAACAAGTAGTGATGTTGTGATGCCTGTTTTTAATAGAAATTGTTACACAACATTAAACCATTCAAGAAAATGAATTTTCTCTTTTTCATACTCTTCTACCTATTACTGCATTAGAAGGTGTCATGGAACTCATGGAGCACTCTCCCTCTCAGTATCTGGAGTTTTTTCTTCATCTGCATATAATGAGTTTGGTAATTTATCAATCTGAAAATAACTGAAAACCTTAGCTTGACTCTGCTGCAGTGAAATGGGATCTTGGGTTGTCTAACATTTCCCATGTAAGCACCAGGGATGTAGTCATTCACAGTACTCCAGGGGAGAGGGGCAACTCCAGACTGTGTCCCATCTTTTCTCCCTCAAATTATCTGTATGCCTCTGCACCAAACTTCTCTTATGAGCAACTCCTTCCATTTTTGAGAGAACCTATAAGCTTGCATAAGTAGTACAGATTGGATAACTATCTCTGGACAACTGAATGTATCTGAGTGGAGTTTCTGTTTCATACTCCAAGAGGAAAGAACCTTTGCTCCCTGTGAGTTGTTATGACAAAGAGATGTTTTGCCCATGTTGTACAAGATGGAAACATCATGTTAGTATTTGCTGTTACACACTGGTGAGTACTGTCCAACACCATAAGACAGAATCTCCTACCTAACAGGAGGTAGCTGAAACTGTTAATTCATAGATACTGCTGCAAAAGTTTAACCAAACCAGGGAATCAAGGAGTACACAAATCTCCCAGCTGAACCTGCAGATGTGACTGCCAAATGCACTGCTTCCTGGCCCTGCCAGATGAAAGGCTTTCTTGCTTTGCCCTGCTTTTCATTGTCCATGGGCTGATTCTATTCCAGTACTGGATTGATAATGTCTTCTTTAGGACCAGATGTGATCTGAAAATTTCGTTGTCCTATCTCCAGGCAAACCAGATGGCATGCCATGTATTATCTCTCTTCCTCTAACACAAAGACTTTTTTTATAGCAAGTGTAAATATGAGTGCTTATTATTAGTTTCCCCACCTGTTTGTTTTCCAGTCTCCCAGACCTGTTATATTTGGCAATCTTTGTCTCCTGGTAAAAAGTAACCAGGCTTCATGTTAATTAAAATAGAAAAAAGCCACCTTAAAATAAAGCAAGAAAATATTGAAAAGCTGTGGAGTTTTTAAATAGATTCATTATGAAATATAATTTTTCAATCATTTTTGTCTAGAAGTTTTACTAAGAGTTGACAGCTCTTATAGAAATTTGGAGGAAAGAAGGGATTGCAGTATTATATGTTGAGAGCTACTGAGGAGTCATCTGCATGATGAAAGGAATGACAGATATGCTGAGTGCCTCACTTGTCAGGATGAGATAGATTTGCCTGTTATTTGTATTTTTAATGTCATAAACCCAGTTGCTGTTCTGCTTTTTTTCCTTTTTTTCATTACTCCCATCTCACAGCTCATAATTAATTTTGATCAGCCCTGGCTTCAATTTTGATAGTAATTGCACAGCTTGCTTCTGAATGTGAGAAAAGTTAAAGAAAACTGGCAATTACCAATGCTGCAGAAAAGCATGCATGGCTATGTGCAGGTATCTGTGTCTTTCTGAAAGTTATGGGAGGAGATGGCAGGAGCTTTTAAGTCCTTTTGGGCCTTAAAGTGCTTCTCTCTGTGATAAATGTGCCTCTCTAAGCAGTAGTGCTGTTTCACGTGCATGCACAACACATCAAATCCAAGTTCAAATCACATCACATCAGCTTCAAAACTTGATCTGGAAACTGCACTGCAGCAAGACAATGAATCTATGCATACCTTTTAGGTTAGGATAGAGGACTTCGGTTTAAAATGTGTGTTGGGATGATTTTTTATATTAAAAGATATTTTTTGCAGCCTGAAATAGGACTGAAATTTCTCCTTTTAAACTACAGATATAGATGAATAATAGTTATACCTCTAGATACCATATCTAAGTCAGCATAAATCTATTCAGCTGTGAAAAATTCTATAGCAAATGTTACTATTAACATTTTATATTAAAAAAATCAGTATCCATAATTTTATTTAAATCTATTAGGCGCTATATATGCAATATGTAGCCAAGAATTCAGAGAGAGTACATTTGTGCTGGGAGTCTGTCTGCTAGCAAAACCAGCAAATCAAGCATGCTTTGACTCAGCAGGTCTCCTATGGAACTCTCCCCAGGATGTGAAGCTGCCTTTACTAAGAGGCTTTTTCTTTCAGCAATGCAGCTAATGCTGCAAGATGTGTACCTTGAAATAGCTTGATGTGCTTTGCTCGTGCCATCCTAAAAAGATGAAGATTTTGGGAATTGATGTATTTCCTTTAAATCAGAATTTAAAGAGGCATAATTTTCAGCTTGCCTGAGTTTCAAAGTAGAAAAAAGGTATAATGAAATAACCAAAACTTCCTATTTAGCTGAATTCTTAAGACAACATCCACATGGCTCAAGAAAGTGGCCTATTGGGATCTATTTTCTTAAGAAATTCCTTCTAATTAAATTTGAAGGGGAAATAGGTGAATGTTGAGAGTGGCTCAATGCTGCCTCAGT
Organism: Alaudala cheleensis; assembly: GCA_013398995.1. NCBI lineage: Eukaryota > Metazoa > Chordata > Aves > Passeriformes > Alaudidae > Alaudala > Alaudala cheleensis. The sequence continues at coordinate 69,527 of VWYE01026529.1, forward strand.
GAGTATTTTTTAGTTCAGCTGTAATGTTACAGAGTTTGCATTATTTCCTGTTTTATACTACCACCTGTAGCATCTACATTTGTTAGCCTTTTCCCTCTATCCATTTCACTGGGAGGTCTTATATCCCTTTCCATCTTAGTGTTTAAGTCCATATAAGTTGTGGCCTTTTTGGCAATGGTCCCTTATGGTAGGAAGGAGAGGGTGAATGATTTGGACTGGTACCAACTCAATATGCTGAATTCTGTAGAAGTTCCAGAGAAATAAATGTCTCTGAGTAGAAGTTAAACCTGTTTTTACGAATACTTTTCTAGACACCTTATGACTGAACTGAAAGGAACTGAAATATCCTTATACTCTAACATGTACAAGGTCAGAAACAACAGGTATCTAAAAGACTGAAGTTTTGTGTTCCAGGTTGAAAACCCTAGATGAGAAACTTGTCTAGGTCTGTAGGATGGATGGGGATACAGCACATGGTATATAGTTTTTCTACACTCACTCCAGGTTGCTCCTCTACACCTGAAAACGTCGTCCCAACTGCATATGCTTGTCAGCAATATCTTTATCACAGTCTGGTGGCTGCTGAAGACACTGCTGTGGAGGGCTCCCTTGTGCATGAATTCAAAATTTGAGAATTCACTTTGCTGAAATCTCAGATTCAGGGATGCTTCCTCAGGAAATGCATAAGGCTGAAGGAGTCTAAGAGGCTTGGAGCTATTGATGACCTGTGTTTTGTAAACCTGTCAAAGTACACAAAATCAGTTTTTCCTGCATCTTTGGCTGAGGTCTATGGGAACAGGGAGGAAAGTATGCTAGGAAACACTTTGATTACGCTCATCCTTAAAAAAATATAGCATTTGTGAAAAATTATATGATGGATATTTTTTAAAGTCCCTGTTGGAAAGGTCATAGTTACATTACACATCTTAAAGAATTCAGAGGGTCTTCTATGAAAGATACTTCTCTTTCCTTTTCTTCTTTACTTTTTCTAAGGCATTATTTTAACTTCCCCCTTCTCCCCTGCTGCAGACTGCTCAAACTTATGATCTTTGAGAAGAAATCTGCTGTCAGAAGATACTATTTCATAAGGTGGCAGAGCCTCAGTTCCCAGAAGACATTTTGTGATCTTAAGAACTTTATCACACTCTGTTTACTTCCTTATTTATACAGAATTATTTGCAGAATTTAGTACCAACCAATATATTCAGAACAACATAAAAACTAGTTTAATTTCAAATAAAAACAGCCTTAAATTCTGATTTTGTGTTCTTTATCTGTGCCCATAACATATGGGAGGTAGTTATTGGAAAGTGAAACTGCCTAAAGTCTAGCTAAAGACTTTAGAATGCTATAAGATAACACCAGAGCACATCCTGAGCTGTGCAATATTACTTTAGCCATTACCAGAAATAAATGGGGGCTTGTGTGTTCTTGTGATATACATATCTTGATTAAATTATTCAGGGTATCATTCCAGATGGTTTTAAACTAGAACCTTAGAAAGACTCTATGCCACTATGAATTCAAGATAACACTGAAAATTAAGGCATGAAAAATATGAAAGTTTTCACTTTCACATGGCATTTGGCTACTGGATTTACTGGATATGTCAGTAGTAGTTGTCATTCTGCAACAACATAGTGGAAAAAAATCTAACATTTCTTTGAACTTTTTCTGTCCATTCAACACCTCGACTGACCTAAAAGCTGGCAGTTACAGCACACTAAAAATTGAGCATTTATGTATTCTATTGTGTCTCGTAATGGGAGCTATGATGGCATTTTTCAATAACCATTGAGGGAAAAGAGAAAAACAAATTGGAAAGGGTGTTAGCATGTTATGGGCAAATGTAAGAAGCCCTTAAAGCAAACCAAGCTGTTAAGTCAATGTCAGCACTGCTGTATAGATTTCTGAAGGTCATTTGTTCATACCTTCTTGCTTCCACATCTAAAATTTTAGTCTAATATTCATGTTTAACAAAAGTTGGATACACAGACAGGCTACTTTTGCCTCTCAATACTGAACCTAGTTCTATCATTTAAGAAAACCCCATTATCTGCTGTGTACCAGGGGACAAATTCGGACAGTGCCTCCAGGCAAATCCAGCCTGCATCTCTGTTTGCCAAAGCACAGGAGCTGTCCTGCAGCAGCTGATGTGGCCCTGCGGCGCAGAGGGCAAACACGTGCCCTGCATGTCACGCGGCATCCTCGGAGCCTGTCCCTGGGGACACCGCCCGGACACTCCGTGTGCCCACTGGTGACCAAGCACAGGCTGATGTCTGTGTGGGGCTGGCAGCAGCCTCAGCACAGCCACACAGCTGAGAGCCAGCTGGGAAAACACCCGGATGGAGCAGACTGGTGCTAAATGTGTATACAACTTATATTGTATTATACACACACACACACATATATATATATAAATATATGTAATAACTTGTGCTTTATATTAATACATATTTAAACAGATTTCCTTCATTCGCTTTGGACATACTTGTAGCTTTTAGCCACTGAGGAGCACAGAGCTGCATGCTGGTGGATAATATGTCATTCTCCTACTTGAAACAAAAGACACACAAATTATATGCTGTGAAAAAAGAGTGAAATTTATCACAGTTGGATATTATTCTTTCATTTCTTTCTAAGTCTTTCATCTGCACAATGGATAAGGGGAAAGAGAAATGTTGTTATTTATGGACTGAAATATAAGAAACAAAAATACATTTTGCAATTTTAAGTATACTAGTTGCAATTGTGTGAAATTCACCATTTTCTTCTTTAATGCTTACTATTTAAAATGTACTTTTGTTATGCACAAAATGACTCTAAAATTCTTTTCACTTTTTATCTTCACTTGTACTATAAGAAGGACAACAACCAGTAGAAAACTGGAAGTTTTTTCTGAAAAAGAAATTTTCTAATTAAAAGATATTATTTAAAATTTTGTGAAAAAGTTATTCTTGTTGGAACAAATATGTTTCAAAACTCTGTATTCAGGCCAATTTGCTTAGCCATTTTTCACCCATAGTTTGCTACAGAACTCCTGTTGTAAGAAATCATTTATCCTTTCCCTCAGAAGTCTGTCATCAAACTTTGTTTCACAGATGCTAAATTGATGCTAGCTCAAACTGCCTACATGCTTTCCAGTTGTAAGACCCACTCCAATGTCTTCCACAGTGTTTCTCCCAACCTATAAAAAAAACTAATATCCCTAAATTTCAAAATGAAGGACAGAACATAGCTCTGGATATTTGAGGAGCCACATATACTGCAATTGGATTTTCCTAAAAGAGAAAATAATAATGTATTTAGTATGGAAAGGAGAGAAAATCTTGCAAATGCATAATTTGGGGTTTTTTTACAGTTCTATAATTTTCACAAGATCACTCCTGATAGACCAACAAAAAACACTGTGTCGTCCAAAGTATTTCATAAAGTGATAGAATCATAGAATATATTGAGATGAAAATACCCCTCAGGATCATCAAGTCCAATTCCTGGTCCTGTGCAGGACACCCCAAGAATAAAACCCTGTGTCTGACAGCATTGTCCAAACACTTCAATTCTGTCAGATTTGGTGCTGTGACCATTTCCCCAGGGATCCTGTTCCAAAGCCTGGCCACTCCCTGCATGAAGAACCTGTTCCTGATAAACTACACTTCCCCTGACTAAGTTTCATGATGTTTCTTGGATCCTGTTACTGGTGGTGACAGGGGTAAAGAGATCAGTGCCTGCCCCTCTGCTTCCCCTCATGGAGATGTTGAAGACCACACTGAGATCTCCCCTCAGTCTCCTCCAGGCTGAATAGACCCAGTGACCTCAGCTGCTCCACTTATGGCTTCAGTTCCAGACTTTCACCATCCTCTTGTCCCTCCTTTGGATGTTCTCTAATAGCTTGATATCTGTCTTACATTGTGGCTCCCTGGAGGGAGCACTAGAGGTGAGGCTGCCCCAGAGCAGAGCAGTGCAGAGCAGGACAGTCCCCTCCCTTGCCCAGCTGATGCTGTCCCTGACACACTTGGCTCACCTGGCTGCCAGGGCACTGCTGGCTCAAAGTTTTGTACATGCCATGAATTATAAACCTCTCTTATCACTGCCATTGCCAATGCATGGCTGTAGGAAAACTCTCCATGTAAAAGGACAAACATACACCTATTTTTCTAAAGGCTTTTATTGAAGGTCAATTTCATGTTAGGATTAAACATCACCCTGGTCTGAACTATTTGCTTTGATGAAGATACTTATATTTTTGTTCCTACTAAACCCTGAATTTAAATATGCATGTAACAAATAGAAATTTCTGCAAATCTTTATCAAAGTGGTTTTTGTCTTAAAAATAGTAAACCTTTGACTTAAAAGTACAAACCTCATGAGAAAACATTTTCTTGTAGGTTTACTGTCCAAAAACTAATTCATGCATTATATCAGTTAATCAGGAAAGACAGATGTGAAATTTACATGGCATTTTTCATTCTTTCCTATCTTTATGCTCTTAAACCATAGAATGAAACAGGTTTATGGAATGGAATTTTTTTGGTATGTGGTCCTTGGTCCTATTGGCTCTTATTCACACTTGCTCCTTTCATTCTTTCTGTTGTGGGACTAAGAGCTTCTACAGAAGGTTTTACACCACTCCCTTGAACCTCCTTTGCTGTAGATGTGACATTTTCTTAGATTCTAGGCAGCCACCCAGTGTCAGGGTGTCCATACAGCTGTCCTCAGCTGCATCAAACCCTGCTAATGCTGCCAGTGGGAAGCCTACCAAGAAAGAGTAGTAAATACTGACAGAGTTAGCTCAGGGTGTACTATATCTTTTTTTTCCCCTTTAATGTGAGCTCAGGCAGTACAGTTAGTAAGTCACTGACAGCAATCACACACCCAGATCCTACTCAGTCGTTAACTGGTGAGTGCAGCTTCTCAGTGGGGCTTGTCTCAACTACATGCTTCAGGATTAAGTCACTCTTGACTTCCACTGGACCTTATTGGTTTAAAAAACCTTAAATAAATCCGTATCTATATGAATCAGCTGGCATGCTAGTTGATTAGGGCAGCTGTTGGCCATAACGAGACATGACCTATTACCACCACATTGCAGCCTCCTTGTTAGCACCAGCTGCGGACTGGCAGCTACATCATGAGTGTCACTGCAACTTTAGTCATGAGTGTGTCTGCACCTTTACAGCTGCCACCCCTGCAGATAAGGGCTGAAGTTCTAGGGATTGCTTTCTTCTCTTGTTATACCTCGTTTGTCCTAGGGAAGGTTGTATCACTCCTTTCCTAAGACTCTTTTCCTTAGTCAGAAATGTGCCTGTCTGTCTGATACAAAATGACCAGAATCTTTTATCTGGGAAAATGTGACAAATTAGCAAATTATGCCTCTCTCCTACCCTACATCTGGCAAGAGGAGAGCTCTAGCTTACCTATCCGCATAAACTTGCTTTGTTGGTCTGGAAATTTCACAGGGAAGATTTATTGTGCAGTTCATGAGGTAACTCAGCCATTCAGAGAACTGTTTGTTGTTCAATAAAGGCTGTGTCTTCCAGTGCATACCACACCCTTCTCTTCTTCAGATATGATCACTGAGGGTTACACTGAGGTGGATAAAAGCAAACTAGATGATCAGATAAGTACCTGAATGCTGCTGTGCTGAACTTCTATCCATTGATTAGATTATGCTAAGGTGTTCTTAATGAGATCTTCAGTTTTGTCTGGTTTTTCCTATGATAATGTTTTTATTTTTCAAACTATTAAAGTGGAAAATACCTCTGACAGGCTCGTGTTGAGCTGCTGGAGTTTATCAGAAAGATAAGCAAACTTAGGGATGATAAAATATAACAGTATGCTAAAGAAGGTATATGAAATGCTAAGTCTAATATTTAGCAAGTCTGTCAATTTTATAGTTACACACTGCCAATAGTAAAAAAACCCCAAGCCCTAGTATATTCTAATCAACTCACTGTGTTTATTTTTGATAGTAATAAAAGTCATACAATCTTGCAGCAATAATAGTTTTTATTGTCTGAGCACCAACTAATAAACTCTTCTTATCTCCTTGTAACTGTATGTTGACAGCGTTACACAGTTGCACAGCACTCTCAAATGAAAACTCTGCTGCTAGCCAACAACCCGAGTCCAATCAGTCACTTAGTAATGTCCTGAACAGTTTCCACTCTCATCTGAAGCTGCAGAATATTCACTTTTCTCAGTACTCTAATATTCCAAATCTGTTACTCTTCAGAGGAATATCATGATCCCCGTACCACAGTCAAAGCTTGAGATTTGCTGATGGAGCTGTTCCTTTGGGGGTTCCATTTTGCAGCTATGTTCTGTGGGTTGGGATGTCTCAGTAGCATTAGGACTGCAGTTTCATTCATGCAACCTGGATGACTTTTGTTCAAATCTCAAAAAAATACCCAGACTGTTTGAGTCAGTAGTAAAGCAGTGTACAACTTTATGGGCTGTATGAAGTTTAACTGCATCCTTCTCCGTCATGAACTTTCTCACTCTGCTCCCCACTCCCCTCCTTTCTTCTGCACGTGATTTCAAGATGGCCTGTTTTGAGTGTCAAGCTCTGGTGGTTGTGCAAGTATATTAGCTATGTGAGATACAGTCTATATGTGGAGGAATACAACAAGTTTTATTGAAATTGATATCTGTGGTCAAAAAGTGCCAATAACGTTCTTGTATTGAAATGTAAACTGCAAAGTGATGCAGCAATGTAACCTGCTGGTAGTGGTTCTTTTCAAAGCATATCCCAATGCTAGTTAGTTGATTTAGGTTGTCTTTCATCAGAAGATTGCAAGGCCTTGACCATTAAATTATTATTGACCATTAAGGCATTTGTAGTGAACACTTAATAATGAAGGTTTTCAGCCTTCTTTTTATGTTGATTTTTTTTCTTATCTCATTTGTTATGCTATGTTGCACTAATCATAAGATTTGTAGTTAAGAAAATATTAAGAAAATAAATTGTATTTATTGTAATAATTTTTAATTATAACTACAGTTACAATTTTACAACTTTACAATTTATAACTTTATTTGTAACTACAGTTTAGTACCATCATCATTCTGCCAAGGATCCTTAAATGAATTTGTTTGTCCTCTTAGTGTGAAGTGATGGCATGTCAAAGACAAATAAACAGTTCTGTTTTGGCAGATTAATGAATATAAAGTCATTATAAAATAAGGAAAAGGAAGGGAAAAATATTTTCATTCCAAATTAAAGTTTCTACTTCTGCCTGGTACTTGCTCATATTTTCCACAGTACATGAAGCACTACAGCCTCTTTTAGTAGGACAAAAAAACCCTGCTTTCTACTTGGGCCAAGATTTTGTATGTTTATTAAATACGCTTTAGCAGAAAGCGTACTTTAAAAGCACTAAATTTATCCAGATATTGTGAGATACATTTGCAGAACAGCAATAAAAACTTCACCTTCAAGGTCACAAACTAGTGTTAACTATGGTCCCGCAGGGGCCAGAGCAGGGCCTGTCTTTCTGCTTTAATCCTTCTCTGTGTCTGGCCACCGAGCAACTGAGGACCACTTCAGCAGCTGAATGGGTTACAGTTGCCTTTGGCAAATAAGGCAGCACCACGGAAACCTGCGACCAAGTTGAGATGTCCCAGGGAGAGTCTGGGATAACAGTGTTTCCAATTCTTAAATTACAATTCTTCACCCATACTTGGCTATCACTGAGTACAGTGCAGTACTCAGTTCTGCATACAAATTATTCTTGCAAAATTATGCAGTTGTCCCTGAGATTAGACCTGGCACACATTGCTTCAGCAATTTAGGACTGACCTTCGCAAGGGGTCAGGTAGTGACAGCTCAGTGATAACTTGTGAGAAGTATTAATCTCTACATCATTGCTTCAGCAGAAGATCGACAGCTATCATTTTATTGGAGTTGGGGATTTGGTTTTATTTAAGTTGGGGAGTGGGAAATAGAAGGCAATGATCTGTGCACAGCTGTGGGAAACAGCAAGGAAATGTAGAAAAGCAGATACTGCTGCACAGCAGATTAATTTTAACACTACCAACGACAGTAATGATTTTATCCTTTCTTCTTTATTGATACCATTGTGGTTTTAAAAAATCAAACTAAAAGTTGGTTCCCACTTGAAAACATGAGGAAAGTTGTACCTGCCCAATGTTCACAGCAGGGAAGGCTTTCCTAAGCTCTTCACTTCCCTCTGCTTGTAGCAAACATGCTCTTGCTGTAAGTTCACATCATGAAGAACTCCAAGAAGAATAATAAATCAATGCTTTTTATCTTAATTTTCCTTCTCCCACTCATATGATACATCTCTATTTGTAGCGCTTTGTACTTAGCAAGTGAAAAGAAAATGTTGTGCCAATTAAAAAGCAATTCATATGGAACAGCTCCCTTGGAAAACCATAATACTGACAAAACTGATTTCAGGCCCATTTTGGCAGACAAACTGGATGACATCTTCAGTTTTGTTTTTTAATATGGACTATGATACCTGGAACAGGCTTACCTAGAGACAGAGGCCAAACAAGCTAAAAAGATAAAAGCAGATATATTTATTGAAGGCCCTTCAATATACATTAAGGGCAGACAAAGCCTCCCCAAGGGGCTACACCTAAGATGAACAATAGTCACGAGTTTTTCAGATGGATGTAAGTTTGGTCTATTTGCATACCAGGGGTTAATTCTCCAATTATAGCTTCAGGTAAAGGAGTCATATAGACCCAGTTCTCTTACTCCCTCCCTCTTCTGCTCCAATTCACTTTTGTTTATACTTTTGGGGCCTGAGGCAGAGGGTGTTCTTGGTTCACAGGCTTACAAGGATTGTTTTGTTTGTCCAAAACGGAAGAGATCTTACTAACACTCTATATGGAGATCAGAGTTGTGCACTAATGCAGTACAGCATCTGAAAAATATAAAAGCTAAAATCTGAAGGCATGAAGATGTTCACTAAGCAAGAAAATGAGCATCTGTCTTCACCTCATCTGTCATGACTGGTTGTTTTTCCTATTTTTCCTGGAGGGGAAAAACTGTAACAAATACATATTAGTTGAATGCATTAAATTCTTACTTAGATATGTGTGTATATTAGCAGAGGCAAAGTTTGCTAAAGAAAGCAAGAATAAAGAAAGAGTATGAAGTAAATCCTGCTTCAAAACAATTCTGAAGAAAGAACAAGACTCTAGCAGTTTCTTTTGCTGGTCAGTGAGAGGAGCCTGTGTATTACAGCTCACTTGTTACAAGCAAGGAAGTGGCAGAACTGACTGTTACAGCCTCTGGGAGAGAGGGAGAGAACAAAATATGAGCCAGGCAGAATGGATGGGAATGCAAACCCTCCATTGATGTAATATTTAGAATTAGTCCTTTCAGTATAACAGAGCTGAGTGTTACAGCCTCTGGGAGAAAGGGAGAGAACAATATATGAACCAGCCAGAATGGATGGCAATGCAAACCTTCCTTTGATGTAATATTTAGTATCAGTCCTTTTGGTTTTGCTTGCTTTGAGAGAATCAGCAAACACAGCATTAAGGCTCAATGACAAGAAACTTGCAGCTGCAATTAAGAAAAAAAAATGAAATACACATATTAAATTTTTTATGTAAGCTCTGGTAAAACTCAGAGAAATAATAAGTATTTAACTTATTATATATATAACATATATGTATATATAATTTGTATAGATATATATAATATACAACTTTTGTATTATATTTTTAGATGCATAAATTGAAATTAGCCATTTTAGCATCTCCCCTTATTTAGAAAATCATTTTTGCTCTACACATTTTCTGAGTTTTTAAACTACAATTCTTTGCAAAAAGTTTAAGTTATAATTCCAAGCAGATTTAAAGCCATTTCCTTCATAGATCAAGAAAAATCAGTATTGGTAGTTGAACTAAAATACAAATGCTTATTCAATTTTTATAATCTTCTTGGAGTTTTGTTGTCTATGCTTATTTGAGTGAGTAGATTAAAAAATATAGAGAAGTAACTAAGAATGATTAGAAAATGTTGCCTCTAGCAACTTATACAGTATCTGTTAAGAGAGATTTATGTTCTGAAAGTCATGGGTGTTTGAAATGACTTTCCAGTCTCCATGGAAACTCTACTGAGTTAGTTACCGCAGTCACAGTTTAGATATATAAACAAAAGCAAGGAGATGATGCCTAGAGGGAAAGTCTGTGTTTATCTGTGATTATTAAAGGGCTTTTCTTTTCATAGAATCATAGTAAACCAGTCTTCCAATCCACTGGGCTATTAAAAATCCGAAACCTAATCTGTTTCTCACAATTTATTTAAGGTTTTAAATAGTTAATTAGGTGTCTTCAATTTGCTTTCCCAAAAGAGAGACCTCTCAGGACTCATATTTTCAAGAAGTTTGGGATATTTTGCAAGCTGTTTTATGAGACTATCTAAACTGCAAGCTTTGAGCTAAAGCTGAGTTTGTTGTATTTCCGATTCTTTCCCAATAAAGTCATAGAGGGAAATCTATTCAGAGCTTAAAAGAGCTGTCCTGTCAGCTTTATTTGAAGTGTCTCAGGAGGAAGAAGGGAACTGTGGAAGAGAGTGACAAAACAGTGATTCTCTTTAGGATTCCAAATAGTGATGCTGATCTACTCAGTAAACAGGGAGTGCAGAGAAAGTGAGTGGTCTGAAGCCCTGTCTCCTTTTTGGAGAAGATGGCAAAATCCCAAATGAACAGAAAGGAAGTTTTTAAAGAAGGAATCTGAAAAAAAAAATAGGTCCTCTATGTCAGCCAAGGAGAAGCAAAGATGTTTGTCCAGAGTGGTAGTTATGTTGAAGAGTAGGGGGTTTTTTGTTTTTATTTTTGCTTCGTTTTGGTGGAGAAAAACTGGAATGCAATCAGGCATCCTACTGAGCTTTCCTCAAGTCAGGTTCTGCAGCAGGTGAAGGGCAGAAACTCCTGCTGAGGGCCACAGTACTTGTGATGGAATGGTGATCACAGATCTGTGGGAGATATTGCAGGGAATTGAAGGAAGCAGAAAATGCCATTAATCAGAGGGAGTTAAGTGAGAGCTGTGGAATGAGGCAGTTTGAGCACCCACTGGTGTCTGGGATGAAGCAGGTGAGCTCACACACTAAAATCACTGGGGAATGGTTGCTGGAAGCATGTCTTTGGTATTTCAGTTATTGATCTTTATTTAATTTATACATCCCCTCATGCTGATTTCCCTCCTTAGTCTCTAATGCATCACTTTAAAAATAATTTTTCACTGTTTTCTGGCTATCTTCCAGATCCTCTGATTTTGTGAGCATTAGTTTTTCCACCTGGGTCCAGAACACCAATATCTTCTTGAGAAACATCTTCCAAAAATGGGGTTTATCCCTTCCTCACTTAACTGGTGAAAGACTTTGTGGGGAGGGGCAAAGGAGGAAGGAAAACAGTTTTGCTAGGAAGAAGAATGCTGAAGACTGTGAACAATTACTTCATGAAGTAGAAGTAGATTGTAAAATATAAAGAATTTAAACAAGTCTTGAAATTGTTCTGTTTACACTTAAAATCTGCCAGAGCCCACTCATGAACACATGTATTGCTGGAAAGTTTCTGACAAAAATTTTTAGCATTTCAGTCTTGGTTTTTTATAATTAATTGCTGAGGTTTACTTTTCTAACTGCAAAGGTTATCTTGAAAACAATGTGACAAAAGACCAAACTAGACTATTTCAATACTGATCTGGTATATTCATACCACAAAGCAGAAGCTGATAGTCCTTTCTGCACAAAATTGTTTCCTGAGCACTGATGGCTAATAGGCACTTTCAAATCACTCTCAGCTCCAAACAACAGAGAACTGTGTTATCCCAGAAGTGCAGGAATGGCTTGGAAAAGCACAGCTATCCCCACTTGTATGGGCAGCTGTCTGTTGTGAAAACATTGTTGGCTCTTCTCCCTGGGCAATGATAACCCACGCTGCTCTGAAGGAACAGCTTCAAGTACTAGTGTTCATCCCATGAGTTACTGAAAGGTGATGAACGCAAAGGCTTGTGTTGAATAGTTGTAACTTAGTGCAGTTTATATTTCCATGAGGTGTGCAAAGGGAGGACAGCTGGACACTGTCTTCTCTAGCCCATTGTCCTATACAGAGGAAATGTTTTATGGCTTCCAGACTAAAGCTTCCTCATCTGGACCTGCTTTAATCCCTAGGCACAGAGATTCCTAGCTTCTCTTGCAGCTCAGCCAGACAGAAAGAACTGAGGTAGTGTTTTGAAGTGTAAATTTGCACTGCATGCACATGTTGTATTTATATGCTATTATAGCACCTCATGGATTGCACAAATCCTTGTCAAAACTTTATTTCCTGCAGGTGATTTTTGCCTTCAAAAAGGTAAAACTCTGACGTGCAGCAGTCTCACTAAAATACAGTATATGGAAATCAATTTATGGATTTATTTAATAAAGATGTTGGAGAAAATGAATAAAAATTAGCTTTACAAACTACAAGGCCTGTCAAGGCAAACTAAAATGTAGACTGATTCTTGTTTAGTAGAATACTCAGATGATTACCTTATTCTGGGATGTACATACAGTCTATATATACTTATTTGCCTTTTTAATAGTCAAGCAGAGTCAACACTGATCTCTTCTAGACTTGGACTGACTTGGACTAAAATTTTGATTTCAATTTTTCAAAAAAAGAATAATTTTCTAGCAATTAAAGCTAGATGGGATCATAAGGATGTGAATGGTATGATAAAGTAACTGTATTTTTATTTTAATATATCTAAGATTTTTTAAATTAGGGATGACTCATATTACTATTAACTAAAAACTCCCAGAAAAGTGGCACTGCTTTCTTATTTGGAAATATTTCAACAGAAGAAAAAAAACTCAGTACATTCTGCACGAGAATGCTAGGAAGGGAAGAACTTAATAACAAAAATGTTCTGATTCACTTTTCAGCATTATTAAGTCAATCATTCAATACAGATTTCATAAGCTTCATTTTTTATTGTATTGGTTTTTGGAGTCTCTTGTTTATGCTGAAGGCATTGTTGCACTTTCCTGGGTTGACTTAATCGAAAACTATTGATTCATTACATTAGTTCGTCTCTTTTGATTATTTTTTCTTTTTCACTGTCATGGCCAGTTCCATACACATAAAAACCTGATGCAGAGAGACCTGAAGTCCTTCACACTTAAAAATCATGTCTCCAATATTATTTGCTTTTATTTTTTCAGCTATAACTAAGGCCATCAAGGGTGGAATCAGCCAATCCTTCTTAACTGAGTGTCTGAAAAATCTGAATGCTTGAAGTATTGCTTATTTAATAATTAGCATTTAATCAGCATTTTTAGCATTTCCGTTGATTGCCATTTCATGAAAAAATTGAGATGGAATCATTCTTTTTATATCAGGTAACTATTTTCTTGTGGTTTTTCTGATTAATTTCTGTTCACATGAGGATGCAAATGAAGATATTTGGAGGATGGAGATTGTGTGGTTGGGCTCTGGCTTTTGGGAAGGTGGCCTTATAAAAAGAAGAAAATAGCCTGACTGCAAAATAAGAGGCCCAAATTAAATGTCTAAAGAATGAGGGTGGGGGCTGGCATGTGCATTAAGAGTGACAAAAGTGAGAACTGTACTTAAGAAAGATAGGGAAAACATAGTAAGAATCACTCTTTTGAAGAAAAAGAATTAAGAAATAAAGTTGTTCTGGTGGGCTTTCATTAGGGTAGCAGCACTGCTTGTTCTCATTCCAGACACTTCCCACTTTGTGAAACTCCCATGTCCCATGGATGTCTGACAAGCAATGCACATTTTGTGCAATTTTGCACTTTTTGCTCACCATGATGCAAACAGGCAGTGCTGCTTAGCCTGCAGGCCAGGGACAATTTTAAGCCAGAGCAAGCTGTTGTATTTAGAAGCCACAGGAATTTTTCTGCTCAGCCAGGGCAATGCCAAGACTGGCCAAGCTTCCTGGACTGGTAGCATTCTTGATGTCACCACTAGAACTTTAGACCTCCATGGAATGAAGCTTAATAATAAATCAAGATGTAGATGAATTTCAAAAAAATTATAAAGAAAAATTTAATGTTCAGAGAAAACAAGTTCAAAATTGATGCCTCCTGACATATAAAACTGTGGAGACAAAAAGGAAAGATAAAATACACTGAAGCTGAGCCTGTTTCTTTCTCCAGACATTAATTCCTTTGTTTCATCTATTAATTTAAAGCAGCAGCAGTGAATATTCATTTATTTAACCACAATATGTAATCCTGTGTCTGTAACTTAGTGAACAGCTAACAATTATATAAGCTAGTAACACAAAAAACACTGGAGAGTGTGTTGATCAAAGCACATCCAAACATTTGGTGTCTTACACACCTTAAAGAGAGAGACACTGGGCTTTAAAGCATCTAGAAAAACTGCAGCCAGCATGTTACTTTTCATGGTAATCAAAAGGACGTGGCCACATTCCTTCAACAAGCTTAAGGCGTAGGTTGTTTGTAGATCACATCAGTACTGTTCAATTTTTTTGGTTACCTCACTGCTGTGAATGAGTATGATGTGAATGATGCAAGAAATGCATCCAGAGTGCTTCATTATTATTTTGAAATATGTATGATTGTTAAAGGAGTACTTGGAAAATTAGCAGTGGAACACCATTTTTCACTGTCTAGAATTGAAGAAATAATTTGGTTTCATCTCTTCAGCTTAAGTAACTGTTTTTGATGTGCAGCCTGTGCAGTATTACTTTTTTCTGATACACTTCAATATAATTTTTTATGTTGCTGATCTGTACTCAGCTATGAGAAAAAAAGTAGTCTGGGAAAGAATGGGTTCAGAAGCATTACAAAAAATTCAGTTTTACATAAAGTGCCTACACCATTGACAGATGTTCTAGGGAAGAGAGTGTTAATCTTCAGTGAGACAGATTTAATTAGAGTAATAGAAGCATATGAGGATGAAGGCTGTAAAATATGGTACTTATGCTTATATGTCAATATATAAAAGGAAAAGCAGACAATTGAACTTTGGGACATTATGAACTGCAAAGAGATTATAGCCTAATTGTTGACACTTAATCCATATGAATGATTTTTATGATGGATTTCCAAACCCTTTTGTGAGAGTGTCAATAATTATCTGGTCTGAACCCAGTACACACTGAAGAAGGACAAAGAGGTAAATGCCCTGATAATAACCTTAAGCTGTGCTCTGCCAGGTATGTGTCCTGTGTTTTAAAGTCAGGCGAGTCCCTGGACACAGATAGGGAGCACATCCTATTAGACCAGCAGCTGGACACATCACTGGGCTGGGAAAGTTCTAATTCTGCGGCCAAATTGGAAAAAAAAAATTATAATGTCTGAGAATCTTTATACTTCTAAAAGAAAATTGTTATCCAAGTAAGATCTGAAGGAAATAGGGGGAAGGAGTTGGTGTGAATTGTCAGGGGGAAGTAAATATTTTGTTATGTCTTAAAACTGGGAACACTTTTTGGTGAAAGGGATTGTATGGCTTGCCAAGGACTCCATTTTGTTTTGTTTCCACAGGCTGAGGTTCAGAAATAATATTTTTTGCATTTTAAGTTTTTTCAAACCTTTATCTTGACAGCCAAAAATGTCCCCAAAAATGCATGTAATATCACAGTCTCAAAATGCTGAGTTTGATGACATTTTCAAAGAAATGGGCAAAAATATAGCCTTTAATATATTTCCTAGCAAGAAACCCACTCTACCACAAACAAATCCATCTCTTCTTCCTGGAAATTACCAAAAAATGTATCGCTTCAGAAAATATGATATATAAAGTGACCTTAACAATGACCTTTAAGATCATGTTACCATTAGATATAATTATATGAAATAACTTTATGCAGTTAGCAATTATTTCCTTCACTCAACAGGTTCAATTGAACTTAAATAGGTGAGTTCTTTTGCTTTGCTTCTTGTCTTGCTTGGAAAGCTTGGGCTTTCTGTGATGCTAAGGAATATAGAATAAATGTACTCAAAATAGTTTGGACCAGACAACTGATTTACGCATGAGGCAGGCAAACTGACTGCTTCTGGGATTCAATGTCATGTCCCTGTGTGATGCTGCATTGCATTGTATTATTTAGACATTCCAACTATCTAGGAGGTTCCCTAAATTAGTAACACATGATGCTGTACACATACTCTCCATCTGTATTTGTATGCTTATCAACCCTACAGTAATGATCCTTTTTCTGTTTTCCTATATCCTGAAATTTAATAGAATATGATGAGAAAGGTAGATTGATTTAGTTACAGTCACCCTTCTGCTGCTAATGCACTGCATTCAAGGTCTTCACAGATCTGACTGCCAGTTGTATTAGGCTTCAGGAAAAAAATGCCATGTAAAATGTCAGTTCTCACAAAAATAAAACCAACATTTGGCGTTGAGACGGTGAAAGAAAAAATAAAGCTAAACATCTGCACTTATCTCAGGAACTCTATCAGTAGTTTAATGTTTTGTAATGGGATGGGGAGTGGGTGTTTCCATAAACATTTTTTACTTTACTTATTTGAAAGAAGATAATATATTGACCAAAATGTTTTTAGTGTTATATGCATTAGAAACAAATTCTTGTTGGAGGAGATGATGCCATCCTTCTTCACTTTTGCTTCTCTGAGCTATTCAAAGGCTTAGAGGTATAGAGGAAACAAAATAATGTATTTAATTGGTAAATAAAGATTCGGTGTTGATAGGAAGACCTTTTTCTATAAACTTTGCATATATTGTTCCACCTTAAATCCATACAGCAGTTGGAAATAGGTCAACACTGAGCATCTTGTTGTTTGATGAAAGAATTCAAACCTGTTTCCAAGGTAACCAATCCCATCCTCTACAAATCTCTGCTGTGCTTCTACCTGTTTTGTGAAGCTGAATGCCTTTTTCATTTCCTGAGGTATAGCTTGAACTTGAACACACACATGCATGCACTCACCACATGCTGCTTTGTTTCCACTGTGATGAAGGAGACAAAAAAAGTAAATAGGAGTTGGTTAATATTTAAACTGTTAATGCAGGTGTCTCAGTAGCACATTCATAGAGCTTTTGTAAGTGGTGCCAAGCAGCCCTTGAACAAACAGCTTTTACAGGAATGGCAGATTAATTTTGGATGAATTTCTGGGTACCTGGGAGTCAGGTCATTATTGCCTTCTTTGTTCTCTGCTCTCTACATAGAATAGGAAGGAGACTATTCTGTGGAGAGTAATGAGGATGTGTCAATAGAGGCAAATGATATTCAGTAAAACGATTGAATGCATAAACTGCCATGTGTTAGGTACTTGCCCCACACATCTTCATGTAAAGACAGAACATTATTTTAGCAAGTTTTCTTTGCACATTCCAAATGCATCTACATTTTCTGAAAAATTAAAACATTAAAAACATTAAAACATTTTCTGAAAAATTGAGAAAGATCATTTTTTGTCTTAAGCTTATGGATTTTTTTGAGATAGTAAGTCTTTGAGAGGGTTGGAACACAAAATGCATGGCAGTAGAACATAGAAAAGTATAGAGTGAAGGAGCTGCATAAGACACTAAAAAACTTCCTGCAGCAATATCTTCTTTTATCTGGAAAAAACTGTGAACATGATACCTGACTGTGGACACTGTGAATATTCCCACTATTTTAAAGAAAGCAACTTTATTTTTCTTTTGCTGAATTTATTTACATATTGACCACACAGGTACCAAGAGCTTCCTAAATGGATGGAAGAGTAAAGTAAAACAAAGTAATTGCTGCAAGATGAAAACTGCCCCTTCTCTGATTAATGGGAGATGTATCAACTCTACAGCTGATTTTTAATGGAGGACTTGATATAATTTTTGGTCTACTAATGTATTGATCATATCATATACTACTATTAATCAAAGAATGTCTATCTGTCTTCAGTTATTGCTAATACACTTCCCTGAAGCAAGATACACACTTTTGGTTTAGCTTTTAGAAATTTAATTTGTTATCTGAAACATGACCAATTGTGTCACCTAGATGAATAAGCTTAGACAGGCAATTCACTAAATTAAATTCTACAGCTACATGAGTGAATGCACTGTTCTACCATGCCTTGTATTTAGTTTGTAACACCAAGGATGATCTTAAGCTTCAGTCTGAGTGTCCTGATTCCAGCCAGGACAAGGGTAATTTATTTTGCAGTAGCCAGGAGGGGCACAGCTGAGACGGAATTTATTCTGTACCAGCTCTCTGGGAGAGATTGCTAGGGGAGCCTCCTTGAGGGAAAAGGGATTCCCTCTGGTCAGGAAAACACAATGGAGTTAACGGACCAGTATTATTGATTATTGGTTGGGTTTTTTCCCAGGGAATTTATTTGTTTTCTTATACCCTCTGTCATTATTATTGTTCCTATTCATTTTCTCATCTCACTTCTGTTTCCATTTAGTTGCTCTTATCTCACCCTGTAGCCTTTGCCTTTTATATCTCCAGTTAAACAACTCGATCCCACAGCAACAGGAAGCAGGAGGTGAAGGGATGCAAGAGACAGTGGTATTTGGTTTTGGAGAGTCTCATTGAGGGCACTGAACCTAAACCTCAGCAGGGAGGAAGTTATTATTACTTTTCTATTGACAGAATTAGGAGCAGAAAGCCACTGCCATAAGTAAACATCAAAACCTGATATTGCTCTGGACAACTAATAAAGGTGACCTTCAGAAGCATTTACCTCTGTAATGGAAGATGTGTAGAATTTCAGTGCAAGGTGCACAGTTGAAGAGGAAGGAGTGAAGTTAATTTATGTTAATTTTATAAAAAAACACATTTCTCTGCCTCTTCTGTAAAATATCTTTTATCAATCAGTATGAAACATAAGTGCATAAATAATTGGTAATGCAACATCCAACATTTTTCATAGTAATATTTTTTTAATATTTATTTTGCAATTTTATTTAATTAAAACAGTTATACCCATATAGTCATGGCCTCTTCCCATCCTGTATAATATCCTTACACATTTTGGCCACAGGACACGTTGTGTTATTTTAAAAACTGCTTATTATCTGGGTCAGACAAAAAAAACACGCTTTATATTCAAATGCACTTTATGCAAATGTTACATTCCTCCTTTAGAGAAGTTTTGCTGCTTACTAGTAAACATTTCCATTGGTAAATACTCAGGTCACTACTGGATGGTCACTTTTCATCTCTATGTATATTTCTAGTCCAAAGTTAATTTTTTTTTGCTCGTATGTAGCATCTTCAAACTCCTAAAAGTCTATTTACTGTAGGTGCTGCATTTTAGTCAACATTCTTTTGTTTTGACCCTTCAGATCTATGTAAATTTAGATGATTAAGCAATATAATGTGCTGGAGTTTTTTAATAATAGAATCAATCTCTCTTAACTTTGAATGATAATGATATACATCAATGATAATCAAATAAGAGAAATAAGAACCTGTGAGGGTTTATAGTGACTATACAGTGGATTGAACTGCTTTGACTGAGGATTGAACTGTGCCTTTGTTTTGGCTGAGGAAGGACTCAAAGAACCTGGATTACACTGGATATCTAGGGTTTCAGATGCTGAAGTTAAAAGTACTGAATCCTAGCCTTGCCGTATTTTGTTTTGGATTTAGGATTGCTCGCAGTCCACATAAGAAAACTGTAGACATTCAGGATGAAAATATCCATCTGAGGCTACTTTTTTTTTTCTTTTTTTTTTTTTGTATCTGACTGGAGTTTTTTAAAATGTCTTAGAGTATTCTCTATTGTTACTTCGTCTACAATAATTTCTAAATTCAGATTATAATATAAGACTATAATACCCAGTATTCCTTTGTTCTATCTTGTTTCTGTTCTCTATAATCTCCTAATTTGTCTCCAAACTTTGACATTAAAATGTAGCAAAAATTGAGAAAATGCTGAGTAGAATGAATTATCATTGTTCTTTGTAATACCTCTTAATTCTGTCAGGCATCGTGTTTTGTCACTTTGTAACCCACACTCAGTTTTTGGCCACTGTAACCCCAGTCTCATTTTCTTTAGAAACACCATCTAGTCAGTTATCTCAAAACCATATTTATACATTTTTTCTCTTTTTCCAGAAGGCAGCACCTTGCACTTACTTGTATTAAATTTCATCTCATTGGTTTCAGATTGCTCCATCAGTCAAACAAAACCCCTTAGAATTCTGATTCTGTTCACTGAAATTCTTGCAGGTGCTTCCATCCAGCATAGCCTCTACAGATTTAATCAGTATATTTCCTATTTTGTCATCCAGATCATTAATACAACAAATGGAATTGACACCCCATGTCCAGAGTGCCTTTCTAGCTTCAGTGAATCATTTCTAGCTAACATGAGAACAAGTTTTAAATGTTAAATTTAAATTTTAAAATTTTAAATTTTTTTTTTCAGAATCTTCTCTGCCTTTTTACTTTGCTGCTATGCAGAAAATTCCTTTCAAATATTAATCTCACTAGAATCAAGGGGAATCTCAGTCATTTCCTACCCTGTTCTGCCAGGTTATTTAGGCTATCAGTGAAGGCAACAAAATTGGCCTGGACAGTCTTTGGTATTTATGTAGCAGTGTCAGTAGCACTCTTCATGTGTTTTGTATTTCCAGGCATTAAATGGAATTATTTGCCTGTAAGTCCTTAGCTTCTGCTTTTAACTTTAATTTTTTAACATTATTCCTTTGCATTCCTGTGTTTAAATTCTTGGGTGCATACTCCAGGAGTGCTCAAAGGTAATGGCTAATAATTTAAAGATCACTTCATTAAGGAACTTAAGTTTCTTATTGCCTTAAAAAGAATCATGCTTTGTTGACTTAAATATGCTGTAAATATCCTGGACATTCATTAACATCTTTGCTGTTTTGATGTGCATTTTCCTGCTATTATTAATCTTGTATTATGCATGAAAACTAATCTTTATTTTGAAGAATAAATAAGGTATCAAGTACAATATATTGAACACTTGGACTTAATCAGGCTATCAGTACAGATTAGTTTCTGCTTATTTCTAATATGTATATAGAATTTAATTTTCTGGGTTTTTTTTTTCATACTTCCCCCCTTCCTACCTAGAGCTAGCTTTGTTCCATGAAAAACACCTCTCTGCATATCACCAATCACTTGAGGGTAGTTATTGTGTGGATATACCCCATTTTTTGGCCATTCTGAAAAACGAATTGGGGAGCTAAGCGCTTCTATTAAGGTACACCAAAATCCCCATGATGCACCTTAATTAGGGACAATTTTATGTCTAGAGATACAAATGACAACCTTGTGCTGTTTGTAATTTCCCAATTTTGCCTGAGTGACTGAGGATTGCCTCATCTGCTATTTTGTGAAACAATATGCAATTTTTACTGTAAAAAGATCCTGTTCACTATATCGTTGACTCATGGCATGGTTTGGGTTGGAAGAAACCTTCAAGATCATATAGTTCACACTCTCGTCTGCTCCTGTCCACAGGAACACCTTAACTAAACAACCAGATCAGGTTGTTTAGAGCTCCATCCAGCTTGGCCATCCATTGCCAGGGATGGAACATCCACAACTTCTCTGGGTGTTTCACCACCCTTCCAGTAAAAGAATTTTTTCCTAATATCTTGTCTAAACCTTCTTTCTTTCAGTTTGAACCCATTTCCCTGTGTCCTCCATGCTCTTGTAAAAAAAATCCCTCTCCATCTTCCTTGTAAGCTCCTTTCTGGTGTTGGAAGGCCAGAATTAGGCCATCCTGAAGCCGTCTTTTTTCCAGGTTGGACAAACTAATTTCTCTCAATCCTTCCTCATAGGAGAGGTGATCCATCCCTCTACATCAATTTAGTGGCCTCCCCTGGATTTGCTCCAGCATTTCCATGTCATTTCTGCTCTGAGGACTTCAGCTCTGGATGCAGAGCTTCAGGTAGAGTCTCACTAGAGCAGAGCAGAGGGGCAGAATTCCCTCCCTCCCCTGCTGGCCACAGAGCTCTGGATGCAGCCCAGGACATGTCTGGCCCTCATGGCTGGGTCATGTCCAGCCTCTCACCCACCAGCACCCCCAAGTCCTTCTCTCAGGGCTGGTCTAGATCTGTTCATCTCCAGCCTGTGTTTATCCAGGTGCAGCACATTGTGTTTGGTCTTATTAAACTACATAGGCCCACTTCTCCAGTTTGTTCAGATTCCTCTGGATGGCATCTCATCCTTCAGGTGTGTCAACAGCACCAGTCAGCTTGGGGTCATCTGCAGATCTGCAGAGGGTGCACTTGATCCCTTTGTCAATGTCACTGATGAAGATATTAAATAACTCTGGTCCTCTGGTCCCAGTACAGACCCCTGAGGGCACCACTTGTCACTGGTGTCCATTGGGACTCTGAGTCCTTGACCACGACCCTCTGAATGAGACCATCCCACCAATTTTTTATCCATCCAACAATCTGCTCCTCAAACTCACCCAATTTAGAGAGACATATTTTTTATTAGCAGATATTATTCACAGAAAAATATGAATGGGTTAAATACATGGATAAAAATAGATTTTGACTGAGATGAGACAAAATGGTCATACTTTGTACATAAATTCTTGGCACAATGTTAAACAGTTGAAATGACTGATTTCAAAGGCTCTTCAAGGGATATTATAAAACAATGATGTGTGATGGATATGGGCAGGTCAACAATGCCTGGACTAGTGTGTATTGCTCACTTTTCTGAGCAATAATCTTGAAGTCTGCAAAACTTCATGATTTAACGAAGATAATTTGACCAAAATGCTGGAAGAATTTTACATACGAATTATGACAGATGGTG
Organism: Alaudala cheleensis; assembly: GCA_013398995.1. Classification (NCBI taxonomy): domain Eukaryota; kingdom Metazoa; phylum Chordata; class Aves; order Passeriformes; family Alaudidae; genus Alaudala; species Alaudala cheleensis. The sequence continues at coordinate 92,261 of VWYE01026529.1, forward strand.
CTACATCTCTCGTCATCCTACTATCAGTTTTGCCTTTACAAGTTTCTCTGTCTAGCAATGTTATAACCTAAACAGAAATATCTTAAAAAATAATTTTGGAAAAAGTCTACGTATGTTATACCAAAATATTAATTTCAAAATATCTTAATCCTCCTACAGACCATCTCTTTTATTTATGTATTTGTTCCCTAAATCAAGTGGGGAAGGCAGGAAACAGTCATGGCTGAGAAAGAAATTGTTCCTTAGCTTGAGGAATAGGAAATAAATGCATAGCTTCCAGAAGCAGGGACAGGTGACAAGGACAGAGTACAGGGATATGGTTCAGATGTGTCTGGAGTAGGCAAGGAAAGCTGAGCCACAGCTGGAACAGAACTTGGCAAAAGATGTGAGAATAACAAGGGGTTTTATGAGTGCATAGATCAGAAGAGAAAGGCCAAGGAGATTGTACTCCCTCTGATAAACAAGAAGAGAACTGGTTACATATATTTAAGAGGCTGAGACAGTCAGTGAGTTCTTCGCCTCAGTCTTCACTGGAAGTCAGGCTTCCTATGACTCTCAAGTCCCTGAACTGGGGGAGCAAAGTCCCTCTCACTCTAAACAACAGACAGCTTTGGTTCCAGTTGATAAAATTGAATGACTTACAAGGACACTGGCCCCACAATCCCAGAGTTCTGAGGACCTTATTGATGTTGCAGAGCTATTCTCCCTCATACTTGAAAAGTCACTCAAGGGGTGTTGCTGGGGACTGAAAAAAGGGACAAAATTTTATAAAAAATGAAAAATCAAAAATCCAGGTAACTACAGAGCAATGAGCCTCAACTCTGTGCCTGGAAAGATCAGAAAGCAGATCCTCATGGAAGCAATGTTAAGGAACATACAGAACAATGCAGAGATCTGAGACAGCCAACACCACTTCACTAAGGGAAATTTGTGCCTAACAAATTTGGAGGCCTTCTATGATGGAGTGATTGCAATGGTCAGCAAGTGAAGACTGACAGATGTCATCTACCTAGCCTTCCCCTTTGACACAGTCACATGATCAGAACATCCTGATCTCCAAACTGGAGAGATATGGATCTGAAGGGGGACTTACTTCATTGGCTGGTTGGACAGAGCCAGAGAGTTACAGTAAATGGCTCTGTGTCTGGCTGGTGGCTGGTGATGGGTGGTATCCCTCAGGGGTGTTTTAGGACCAGAACCCTTTAATGTCTTTATCAATGACACAGGCAGTGGGATCAAGTGCACCCTTAGCAAGTGTGCAGTCACAGAAACTGAACAGTGCAGGTAACACAGAAGGACAGGTTTCCCTCCAGAGAACTAGACCCACAAGGACCTAAAGTTCAACAAGGCCAAGTGCAAATTGCTGACCCAGGTCAGGACAATCCCAGACGTGAGTAGAGAGTGGAGAAGAACTGATTGGGAGCAGCTCTGAGAAGGACATAGGGGGTTTTGTGGCTGAAAAGCTGGACATGACCCAGAAATATCCATTTGCAGCCGAGAAAGCCAATTGTGTCATGGGCTGCATTCAGACCAGTGTGGCCATCAGGGCAAGGGAGGGGATTCTACCCCTCTGCTCTGCTCTGCTCTGCTCTGCTCTGCTCTGCTCTGCTCTGCTCTGTGAGACCCTGCTTTGAATCTACCTCTGGGACAGTCCAGGAGAGGATCACAAATACGTTCAGGGGCTGAAGCATCTCTCCTATGAGGACAGGCTGAGACCTAGGCTTGTTGATCCTCAAGAAAAGAAGGCTCCAGGAAGACCTTTCAGCAACTTTCCAGTACATAAAGAGGGCTTATAAAAAAACAGGAGAGCAACTTTTTACATGGGCATATAGTGACTAGGCAAGGGGATATGAATCTAGAATAAAAGAGGGAAGATTTAGATATTAGGTGGAAATACTTCACCATGAACATGATGAGACATTGGAACAGGTGGCTCAGGGAAGTTGTAGATGTCCCGTTCCTGGAAGTGCTGGATCAGATTTTGAGCAGCCTGATGTAGTGAAAGCTGTCCCTGCCCATGGCTGAGCAGTTGGAACTAAAATATTTTTAAGGCCCCTTCCAATCCAAACCATTCTATGATACCCTGATTCTTTGCATAATTAATAGAATAATTTGTATTTCCCAAACTGAAAAACATGGAGATCTGACCAAATCCTTCACTTTTACACAAAACCCAAATATCAAAATTGCCAGCATGCACCAGGGGATGGTACAAGTGGCATTGTAATTGTGATGATCTAAAGACATAAGCAGAGAGACATCGATATGCAAAGGTGTTAATTTTATTGAGTCAGTGTATTTTATTGAGACAGATAAGACTTTGGATTGCCTAGTCCACAGTAAGGTAGAGTACAAACTTGTATGTCTAAACTACACAATATTACTAGCAATATTTATATAGGGAAGGGTTGCTGAGCTGAAAAAACCCAAAATATACTTTGTCTGCTTATACAGCACTTAGATGGAAGCAGAACCTTCTCCCAGTATACATTTGTTTTTGCTGTAAAGCACCCTAATAGTGTTCTGGCACTGAACAAGTCCCTGCAGGATGTATTTTGCTCTGTTTCTCTGTCCCCATAGTTACCTATGAGAAATGGCTGAAGAAGGTGCTGACTAACCTCGTAAGTTGTTCAAAGTCTCCATCCTAACATTTTCAGAGAACATCATGTTTCTGCCGTGCATGGATTCAAAAACTATTAAACATCCTTTTCTGTTAATCTATAGTTATTTGCAAAATTGTACCTTCCATGTTTTGGGTTTTTGTAAGAACTGCTTGGCTATGGGAGGGTTGAAAACATCCCTATTATCTATATTTGTTAGAAAACTTTGATTTGCATCTCCACATTTTGTACGGCAACTGGTATCAGATTTAATGGGGAAATTACATGTTGAGTATGAATAAAAGTATTAATTCCATGTAAAATGCTGAATTCTGAAAAAAAGTGTAGGTAATCTTTTTTTTTGAGACCTAAGTCTTATATGCTTTTTTTGGATAAAATTATTGGGCTTTGGCTTCCATCTGCTACATTTAAACATTATTTTTTGTTATTTCCATCCATCAATTACAACAAGCTTAATTAAGACTTTTGGCTTGTGCTCATATGCCAAAAACTGGACATAATTCTGGCTTGCAGCTAAGACACCTGGAATCCTAGAGCAGTCTTTCATCTAAGTACCAGGCAGCTGCATCCTACTCAGTTATTCATTCCACATTTTGAAAACTTGAAAAAAAGCTGAACAGTTTTCAGAATGAATATGGCATGCTTCTTTTAGTAAAATTGCTAAATTCATTTCTTTTAACCAAACGCAAATGCAAATGCAGCAATCATTTGTTTTAGGTACATAGGACATTAACAGTTTACAGGACACAAAAAATTCGAATTTCCATGTCATACAGTATGCTTTTTCTCAAGTCTTGTTTCTATCTCAAGGCTGATTTTCATCTATAGTTTTCTGTACCGGAGGGACTGGAATTGAGCATCTTGTTCCAAGCAAGCTTCTGCAAAGTAGTTTATGTACTGGAATGACTGGGTTTTTACACTGTACATATCTCAATTAGGCAAGATGGAGTCTATTCTATGTATTTAAAGAAGAAGATAGAGAAACAGCCAAAACAAACATTCCCTCCACCTGCAAATATGAAGATTTGACCTCCAAGAAAATGCAGGGAGTTCTATTTGTAAGGATTTCTTTTGGGAATATGTTGGATTTATGACATTTAGGAACTGTAAGAAAAATTAATATCTCCTATTTAATTTCTACTGTGACCTCAGCTTTGATCACATTCCTTGTATGTAAAAAAACTTCATCAAAGATACATGAGGTGCTTCTCCTACAAGAAAACAAAAAAACCCAACCAACCAACCAAACAAAAAAACCACCACAAAAAAAAACAATAGAAACACCCAAAAGAGCAGTGCTGACAAATCCATGAAATTGGCTAGAGGATTTTTTAGTATTCTCAGCTGTGTTATGCATGCACCAGCATCCTGCTTGGTTACTTAACTATTCCAGCATATTGAACATTGGTTTTTTTTAGGCACCTTGCAATGACCCTTGAGGTTTTTCCTAAGTGATTGTAGTTTATTTAAACTTCATTAGAGAAGATTAGTAGAAGATTATTCCTTCCAATGAGCATGTTTTAAATTTATAAACACTAGATTTTAGTAACCGTGACTCTGTCCATTCATTTTGATTCCTTCACTCATGCAGAAATATTTCAGTCATTTTACATCCTGACTGTCTAACAGGGATTTCCCATGTGTTCTCATTTTACATAATTTTTCACAATGTTATTTTCACTGTTTCAAACTAAAATAGGAGACATTGCTGCTCTTTTTTTCACTATTTTCTTTTTGTCTTGTGTCTCGTATCTAGCTGTTATTCAATAATGGCATTTTAGGGCTTGTACTTTACTGATTTACTTGGGTTTACTGCACAAATATGTGAAACAGCCTGAGATGTTGCTTCTCTGCATCATCTATCTTTAGCTGCTCTTCCTTTATGTTGCTGCTATATACAATTCAGCAGGAACACACAGCTCAACCAGCTCATAGTCCAGACCCACAGTTCATCCTCAATTAAGTTTATATATTGCCGTGGGTGAAAATATCTGAGAAAATATCTATTATGTTTAGTCTCTTACACTAAATCTCTGGCAGTAAAAGTAGCTAGGTGATTGGGGTTTCATGTGTCCAAATCCTTGAGCTTCTTTTAAAAGTTTCAAAATTTTAGCAGTCCAAAGAAACTGTGCCAACCAAATAGTTCACAACTAATTGGAAAGCAATCACTGAACTTTATTAATTTCTTTAGAGTACTTCAACTGCATATAAATGTTCTGTCATGGTACAAAAGAAATCTGTTTCTATTTGACCCTGTAGAATCAGACATAGCATCCTCGAAAGTACAATATATATCAAGAATTTACGTTCTGCTTTTAGTTTATTGCCAACACTTCAGAATGCTATGAATTGAGTGTATGTATGTGTATTTTGTGATGCCTACATAGCTTATATTCGGCCTTTAGCAAAGTTGTTTCTCTGTGATGAAGATATTTGTTCCCTATTCAGGTGTAATAACTATTTCATTTACAAATACTCATGAAGTGTCCTGTTTCCATTAACACAACAGAAGCAAATAAGAGCCAGAGTTCTTCAAGTGCATCAGTATATGAAATTCCCCAATCTTCCTCCTGCATCTGTATCTGGTTCTAGCTACCTCTCTTGTTCCTATTTGCCCCCAGAATGAAGCAGCTACAAAGCAATACTACATTATATTCCCATGTGCTTTACTCTAACCTGCAGTCTAGCTTAGTCCTTGGCCTTTTCTTCAGTGTTTGCAGCTCTCTTTGTTATTGTCAAGTCTGATGGAGTATGTGACACACCATTATGTTAATCACTGCACATTAGAATAAAAAAACTTAAAAAAAAAATCCTGCCTAAAAGAGTCTGAGTGAAGCATGAGCACAAGCATACAGAAAAAACACAGGATGCCAGTCAAACAGTAAGAATTAGTGTAACAAATTCAGTGCTAGCTGCCAATTGGCTATTCATTGAAGAGGGACATAACTACACAGGTTATTTATCAGCAGAGATTTAAAGGAGGGTAATATAATGCTGCTTTTTTACAAAAGACAAGCTGGGGGAATGTGTTGAGGTTACTATTAGAGTAATGTTGCCAACCCAGGCTTCTGACTCATGTCACAGGTGAGGTTTGGTGGCATCTTGACATGTAAGAAATGTGAGGTGGTTTGTACAGAAATATTCCAACCAGTAACAGTTATCTGGTATTTCAGAGAAAGAGCAAAATCTTTCTTCCATCTGTTTTCTTATTTTACTTAAAGATGGATCCAGATCATGTAAAGATCATTTCAAAGTCAAATATGTGGATGTTCGATGTCCAAATATCACATGCTATGCTGAAGGTCCTCAAGAAGCCATGACAATGAGAGACCTGCAGTTCTTCTCATGGCTTGTGGTCAAAATTAAAAGGAGGGATGATTTACTGTTTGAATCCATTTAATTTATCTGTGATAGGTCAAGCAGACCATAGGTCTAACCAGTATATGATATTCTAATTGATAGTTCAAAGATAGGTAAGTAAATCTATATTGAGACATTTGAAGAACCAAGGTAGTTCAGCAGAACTCAACACCCAAATTCACAACTCAGGAACATGACTCCAAATTCTAGATGTCCTGCCTCTGAGAATGTCATCAGCTTTTAAATATTGCAGCACAATATACATTGAAACCAAACCAAACCCTGTTAGAAGACTGCAGTTAATATTTGTCAATGATTTATATAGCAATACTTCAGATTACAAACAAAAATACTTCTACTCCTCTTATCCTAATGAAGAGTTATGATGTGTCTGCTTTTCTTTGACCTCTCTGATCAAAAGTGTTAGACCTCCTGCTCCTCACAGTGAGGCCTAGGGACCACCTGTGCCACCATACTCCCTGCCATGAATTTGCAGGAAGCAGTAAGACCCTGTTACATACAGGATTAGAACCCAGGTATCCTTATGATTGCAGACTGGCGCTTAACAGGGCAAGCAACACTTACTGCTTTACCATTAATAATTTAGCTAAACATCTGTACACAAGGAATGAGTGTGTAGCATAGATGAGGTGTAATTTGGGAGAAAAGCTGTTTGTACCATCTTTCAGGATCAGGACAGAGGGCATTGTCCTCAGTTTCATTTTACGCTGGTGTTGTGAACGGTCTCTCTGCTCTCAGCCTTTTCGCCTTTATACATGCATTAAAAAGTATTATGCATTCTTTTTAAAACCCTGAACAAAGGTGAGGGATAGAGGCCTGTAGGGATCAATTGTGCATTACCTATTGTTTCTCTGCATGAGGCTTTTTTAGCATAAGTCATTTATTTGATTGCTAGGTATGCTTAAAGTGGTTGGCTAGAAAGCTTTGAACTTCAGTGAAGTAAAAGAAGCAAGCTGTTCATTTAATCAGCACATTTAATTCATCCTGCTTTGCATGCTGTGCCACACTGTCTTCTTTCCATATAAGGATTCTGTGGTATCTTCCTGCAGCACCCCTGCCTCTCTTCTGCAAGCAGCCAAAGATGGCTTTGTGCATATTGCTTATATGTATGCTATAGGCCCAACTCCTTTTTGGTGTGCAATGTAGCAGCTACCTTCTTCTTGTATATGTCTTCTTTTCAGGTGAGTTTTTTATATTCAAGGTTGCTTCCTTTTTTTTTTTTTTCTTCACACTGACTGAGAGCATGTTCTTAATTTATCTTGCTTTTAAATATTTATCTTTGCACTGTGTGACTAAGTGGGAAGTGAATCAGCAAACTGAGTTTTGATTATATCAAGAATTTATATAATTTTTAGGTGTCTTCTATCTTTAGATATTTCATTTGGTTTATTACTGGTAATTAATCAGATTTCTCTTTAAGCAGCCATTGTTTAGAGTGCAGTGAGGATTTTCGAATGATATGCAAAAATTTTAGAAAAACCTTCAAAGAAAAACTGAGGAGACGGAGGAAAGATTTTCTAATTTAGGAATCATATTATAGTATTGAAAAAATGTAGCATGTTTGTTCCGTGATGTAGTAAGATTAGGGCTATCTATTTTTTCTCTCAGACTCACTCACTCACACATGATGCATAAATATGTAACAAGTAATTTTCAAAAATTAATAAGACCTTTTATGTCACTTTCACTAGTCTTTATTTTTTTAAATGTGGTTTGCCTTCATATTCAGAATTGTTTAAGTGCAGTGAGGTGCTTTAGAGCATTTGGAGATTATCTACCACAAACGTTAGAAAAGGTACTTGATTATCACTTAGTATCTCTTTCTGCATACCCCTTTTTTTTTACTCAACTGAATAGCTGCCAGATAACTCCTAATTTGCTTCAGTCACATCCTCTCTTCTCTTCTATGTCCTTCCCCTGCCAGATGTCCAGAGAAAGAAGTTAAAATTTGTTTATGGAATGATTGATCTATTCAGCGCTGCTGTGACAAATGGGAAAGGAAGATACAGATTTAAAACTTGTTGTTCAACATATCTTGTCTTTTTCCAATTGGAAGACTGAAGCTATCAATGCTTACTTGGAGGTTGGGGGCTGCCATGAGAAGCACTAGGTCCAGGAGACCAGCTCTGTTTCTCTGAAAGTACTCTGCATGTCCCCCAGGGGCTCTGTGTCTCTCAAGAGAAAAGAGTAGTTCAACTGCATTGCATTTTGAAGTAGTAGTTCAGTTGCATTCTGCTTCCCCTTCCAAAACTCCCACATCTGTGCTTCCGGCTGGCCTTGGGTTACATCAATATGGACTGTCTGTCTGAGAGAGGTAGTCATTGTTTGTGTCTTTGAACACAAGCCTTGATGAGACTGTATACCCTGCTTGAAATTTCTTCTCTTTTTTTACTGGCTTTTTTTTTTGTGGGCATATGGTAGAAGAGCACCACTGATCTTCTTCACCCCTTGATGCACCCCACTGGCAATTCCCCAGTCTGTAAATCCACAATCTATTGTACAAAAGCCTACACATGGAGAGCACCTTGTGTCTGTGAGCAGAGCTATCAACTAAGTCCTTACTTTAGAGGACAATCTGGAGGTGACCTTTTAGGTGCCTTGGTTAATCTTGAAATCTACCCTCATACCACAGTAACATTTTGCAGATCCAGGAACTAACCACTTCAGTCAGTGCCTGTGATCTGTGACCCCCCCATGCTTACAGGGTTAAATGAGCTCAGAGTGGTACACATTCCTAAGAAGTCAGTGAGGGCTAGCTAAGGTTTCTGAGGTGTAAATATTTTATATCCAATGATTTCTTACTCTTATCCCAGCAGATGTTGTTTATACATACCAAGGCGTGTATAAATGAATACAGGTTTGCTGTAATCTCCCGTTCATCTGTGAACAGAGACCTCAGTTTCAAATGTTGCTATACTGATTTTAGCTTCATTGAAATACAGGAACTTTTCTAGATTAAATCAGCTCTTTGCTGTGGGACCTGGTGGTTAATACCATCAGGCTTTTCAGATTTGTTGCTGTTCCCTTTCAATATTTCTCAGCTCTGCTGGTCAGTGTAGAAAAACACAGGGTTATTCCCTCGGACACACTCACTGTGATTGAGGCACCCTTTTGGGCAAAGGGATCAAGTGATGAAAGCAGGCTGGATGGCAGGAGGTGCTAACCCTTCCACAGGTTTTCCACGCACACAGAGGTGTTCTAAGCTGACCTTGGAGTCTGCCACAAGCCAAGCCCTGAATTTTGCCTTCTTCCTCTTCTCCATAGCTTATAAAGACCTGGTGACCAACTCATCTATTCACAATTACTTGTTTGAAATTGCAGTCTTTAATTTCTGGCCATGCATGGGAAATGTTTTCTTCTTTTGATCTTTCAGTACATTATTTTATTATGTTTCACAATACACAACAATTCTACTGATTAACTGTTGATTTTCTGATTCTTGTCCTCATAATCTTTCCATACAAAGATTACTGTCTGCCCAAACACCTGTTTAATGAACATGGTTGTGTCCTCAAGAGGGAAGTTTACCCACTGAAGTCAGTAATGAAGTCCCAATAAAACAAGATTAAACTGTTCTTTTTTTTTTTTTACCAGAAAGAAGCTGTAACCTTTGAAATACGTTAGTGAACATGGTTCAAACAGTATGCTTTAAAGACCTCACAGGAAAAGCAAGATACACTTTAAGTTTTGAAAGTTCAACATGAGCCCTAGGAGAGGGCTCTGGCTTGTTGAAATGCCACTGTGTTCAGTTTTCAAGAGTATTAAAAAGTTTTACATCTAACCTCGTGTTCCACTAGAATGTAATATCTGTGCCTTCATGTGTTGTTGTTAACTTCTGCAATTCTCAGGATTTGCTTTTAAATCCGACTTTTAAGGTCAGAGAAAAATGCTATTTTTTGTTTGCAGAACTGTGATGGAGAAGAAGATACAAATATATACTAGCTAGGGCTTGAGAGGCAGAGATACATATACAAGTACCCATATGTACCTATATACACAGTCTTTTGATTTGTGAATCACCTAGCAGCACTACTGATATTCTGAATAAATACATACACCTTTCCCCCCCCAAATTTTTTTTTTAAATCCTACTTTATTTTTAATCCTAGAAATAAAATCTGCCTCTCTCCATCTTCTGTGAGTCAGCAGGAGTAAACCTGCAGTTTACTTGCTTGCAGTGTGAGTCAGCAAGACAATTCTGCCACCCTGTGCCAGACAGGATGTACACAGGGAAATGGTTTTTACAGTTGTCTTTGGCCACTGGCAGCCCTCTCAGAATTAATTTTGATGAACAGTACCCCAAAAGCAAAATGTGGTTAGAAAAATTAAAAATTTACCCTCATGACCTCAAAGGGAAAAAAAAAAACCCAACAAACTACCAACAGCCCCAAACCCCAGAACAATTGTGTAACTTGTACTTGAGTAGTTAACCAGTTAGCAGCAGTTGACAGTGGGGTTAAGATAGTTGCTATTTTGCTAATCCAGTTCCAGGTATCTGTGACAAAAGTAAGAAGCTCACATGTTCAACTGAAAACTAGGCCACAATTCAACATTTTGGACCTCAAATTCTGTGTGTTTGCAAGTGTATAGCCACACAGAGAAATTACTTCCAAAGAGGTGTGGTTGCAAGGGCATAGTGGGAGAATCAAAATTTAATGCCTCAGTGTAGTTCTGAATGTTTCCATTGCTCTGCTTCCAGAGGATAACAGGCTAAACAACCTTAAAAACAAAATGCTATTAGCATTTGTATCAATTCTGTGTAAAATGATATTAACAGAAGAAATATATCCTTGATGCTTTAGTAAAACAATGCTGTCTCTCTCATCAAGAAGTAAAATAATTTGCATTATTGCCCTGATACTTTCAGGCTTCCTGATTCCTTAACAAGGGCAGGTCATGATAATTTATCACTGGTGGCTTCAATGACCTGGTAAGATTTTTCAATTATTAAAATTAGGTATGATTATTTTCAGCTCCATCTCTACTACTTAAACACAGGCATTTCAGGACTCAATTTATGTGCCTGTAAGACTGAGTTGTTTCTAAAGGAATTAATGCAAAATAGTAAATGAGAAATATAACCTGAAATTATCTAAGACAACTGGACAAAAGAGAAGTAATAGCAGAGTTCATTTAAACTCAAAAAAAGTGAAAGCTAAAAAAATAGAGGAAATTAAATCCAAAAAAGTGAATTTGATACATGAGAGAAACTTGGAAATCATTCCTCATGAAATAGGTAGAAAGGGATTAAGAGTGACAAATGTGCATAATGAGATTTGACAGTAAAAAAGTCAGGGTCAACTCACTGTTCCTGAGAGTTGTTTAATCAGAAGTTCCTTAAAATAAGGATGTCCTGATGGCAGATACTTACTATATGTATTATAAATATTAATCTGGATTTGCTATTTAAAAGAGAAGATGAAAAAAATAAATAACCCTGCGTGATCCAGCTCAATAATTATTAGAATTCTCAATATTGGTACAAAACAAAATAACTTGACCATGCTTTTAAGAACTTCACTGCTCCCAAAATGCCACTGTTGGGTAGGTGCTCCTTGGGGCTGGTGATGAGAGCTAGTCAGCAATCCCAGCTGCAAGAGCCTCTTTGGTAGGCAGTGCAGTCCGGGGTTAGGGGACTGTTGTAGTTGCACTGAAGAGGAAAGTATGAGAATCTAGAACCAAAAGAACTTGTTCAGGATCAGGATTGCTTGCTTAATGATATCTTTTTTAAATTATCAAAAGCCCGTCACTGTAAGAAAGAAAAACAGAAAATGAGGACACATACGTGTCCTTATATATATATATATTCTTATATAAAGAAATGCAAAATGGCAAGCAAAAAGAAAAATTAAGAGACAGCAAATTGTTTGTTTACTTCAAAGTGTAATATACTTAAGCAGATACTGTAGTTGTTTTAGTAAATTTCTTCATAACTCCCTTGTTTTATAGTTCTGTTTTTCAAATACGGGAGTTAGGATCAGCTGGATTGATTAGAGTCATTACTTGGAATTCCAGTGACAGTCTGGGCAATACACATAAATTGGTGATGAACAGAATCATTTATGTGGAAGCATCTGGAGCATGAAAACAAGGGGATAATCAAAAGATGTGCAAGTGCAGTCTGTATTTTGCCTTTTTATTGTTTCCATGAATATTATTTTCCTATAAAGACCTTTTTCCATCTCTTTTCAAACTCCTGGGTTTTTTGGGATTTTTTTTTGGATTGTTTTCTCTGTGCATGTGTGGTAGCAACTTTGAAGGATGGTAATTTAATGGTGAGTTTCTCAGTGGGAAGAAAATTAAAATGTACAGCCTTTTGTCTGTGTGGCGAGTTGTTAAATCACTTCCCACAATATGACACAGCTTGTGGCATTATACATGACATAAAAACTCTTCATTACCATGTGTCCTACTGTGAAAAATGTGCTCTATTAGTTGATCTGCCCATAAGTAAACCTTGTTGTAAGAGAGGATTTTGAACTCCTGTGAATAAGAATTAAATATTGAGATGTACTTTTTATTGTTTTATCTTGACAAAAAATACAAGGAATTTGCTTGGAAGACCTCTTTGCCCTTAGTGTCTAGCATACTATTTTTATCTATTATTCACTGTTTTTGTAAATATCTATTCTACTTTTCTAAACAATAAAGCCTGGAAAACCTGGAAAAGTATATACCACACACTAGAAAAGGAAGAAATGCTATTGACTAACAAGGAATTTACTCTCTTTTATGAATTCTGCTTACCTTCATCCAAAGCCCACCTTGCCTTGGATTAGGTCATGAGCTCCCCCACAAATTCTCTCTCATCTGTCTCCATGATGAAGTGTGTGCAATGTCAACTGTACTGTGTGAGGTGACCTTACTCTGCCTAGGGCTGAGGTGTGCTGGCTGTGCAGGTACAGGGAAAAACCCCACCTGGAGGGCTTTTCCTCTAAAGAAAGGGCCATCAGTACTCAAGCACAGGAGGTACTGGGGAGGAGGGATACAGAGTTTAGTACTTAGAGCACAGTCTTTTTTATTTTTATTAATGCAGTAATTTCATACTGGGTTTCTTTGTTACACTTGTATTGGAAAGCAGTTTCAAGTTGTATTTGACAGCTGTGAAAAAACAGTTTGCAAAGATTGTGCCAAAAATGCAAAAACTAAGGGCATCTACAATCTGAATTTAACACAAATTGAGTATGCCCTGTAGGCTTCTGGTCCTTCATTGTAACTCCAACTAAAGAGATGTACGTAAAAATGAGAGTTTAAACTTAATGTACTTTTACCAACAATATATTAATTTGATGTCATATTATTCAATGGATTTTCACTTTAATGGCAGAAAATAATTTTCAGACAATAACAGACACTTTGTACTATTATTTGAAACAAAAAGGCACCATAGCTAATGCATGGCCTCTTCCCAAAACTATTTGTATTGCATGAAAGTTGAAATGTAACTCAATAAAGTACTCAGCAGAGAACTCTGTATAGGAAGGCACTTCCATAGGCAGAGTTGGAACAGCTAGAGATGGTTGACTAGAGAGAAAATTCTGATTGATGAACATCTATACTGCCTTACCTCTTATCCAAATTGCCACACAGAATTGTGTAATTATTAATGTTATGTCAGCTCTTATTGCATTCTACTAAATGCAGACCCAGTGGACATCCCTGGGTAAGCATATACTTCCTCATTACAACTATGATAATGGAATATCACCAAGAATAAATAAGAGTAAATGTCATAAACACACAGAAAACATCAACTCTTCAATCTTTAGCTGTCATCTGTGCTTTCTATGTTACTTGTTTTTATGTAACTAAGCTTTTTGCAAAATGTTGTATTTCCTTTCATAAGGCTATAAAAATGCACATATTAAAGATCAGCTCAGTTTTATCTTCAGAAGAACTGGATTAATTTTTAATACCTTTACAGCCTATCAAAACTGAAATGTAACACATGGTTTTCTAAAATGGAGTTATGGCCTCAGAAGCTTGTTATAAAGGTTTCTTTCATTCAAGTAGACGCAATTCTTACCAGAACAATGAAAACCTGTGATGCTCTAGGTTACATGCATTTTGACTGGCTTTCTGGCTGATAATGAAGCAGAAATTGGTCAATGTTGCTCCTGTCATGCAGTTCCTGCATCATCAGTCTGTCTTCCTCCAAGGAAAGGTTAAATGTGTAGCCTTTCTTTGCACAGGGTGCACTCTTTGGATCTGCACAAGGAAGATAAAGCCTGTCAGAAGAAGTGGTGAATAATGGGCATTGTTCTTGCTTCTTCAGTATCAGTTTTTTTCACAATCGTAAGGCATCTTTCTTCATTTGACCTTCAATCCAGACAGAAAACACAGTATTGTATAAACAATTGACACACCAAATACAGTCAGTCTTGAGCAATATTCATGTATCTTGTGATGTTGCAAGCACGGAAGGGTTGATGTATACCATTTTTGCTATTATTTGTGTAAAAAAAAACCTTTCCTGTTCAACCATCCACGAGCCACTCTTGCCCTACCTGGGCTGGGACCAAAGCCTCTTCACAGCAGGTGTATCCAGTGGCCCTTCAGGTGCCCCCGTTTGACTCCCTACACGCCCCTCACTCGTGCAGCCAGACCAGGTTTCCTCACTACCTTTCCCATAACAGAGTCTCAGACATCTGCATCCTCAAAATAATTTAATTAACAGCTCAAGCTGGTGCCTTTGAGGAAGGACCCCTAACAAAGACGTGCTGGGCTTTTATACCTTCAGAGTCTAAGCTCTCAAAAGTTTGAGGTCATCAATTCCTGCTGTCTGATAGTCCGGTCACCTGGCTGACACTATAGGTTCCTGGGCCTTTTATTATGCAATGAGTAGCTCAGGTTTACTTTTCCTGGAGCTCCTGCCACTCAGAGTACAATCTGCAGCTCAAACTGCCCTGCTTACTGGGCTACCCACTCTAAACATATCCTTAGCCCATCCACTTCCCCAGATCCTTTTTCTCTCGATGTTTTGTGATACTAAGGGTGGAGTAAAGTTATTTTTCTCATTTTTGTCCCCCTTTTATTACCCTTCTCCATCAATTTTCAGTACTCCTGTGTTGCTGGGATGTCTGCCTATTCTGTATCATATGCTTGTAAACACTTGCAGTCAGTGGGTGTCAGTGGGTGCCAGTGGCATCACTGAAAATAAATACCACAAATTCAATACATCATGAATTCCAGATAGAACTGAAATGCTAGAATGTCCACTAGATTTTAACCCTCCTTGAGAATGACTGAGGTGCAATTTAACCCATTCTGGTCATGTGCTCATCTACATCACCTTTTTATTTTAATAATTATTTCCTTTTTCAATTGCTTTCTATGGTTTTCAGTAATGGCTTCAATAATTATTAAGGGGCTCAAAAATGCAAGTGATGAAACTATTTGCATTAGCCATAATCATGAGATTTTCTGGCCTGCAGGTAGAGCACACCAGGAAGATGAAACAAATAGAAAAAATTCAAAAATTGCAAATATCCAGATTTTCCTTGTCAGTAGAGAAGGAAAGATCCTGAGCTGTTTCTTAAAGATGGTTCTATTTCTGTTTATGGTTCCAGCTATTCATCTGTTCAATTAAAATTTGGCAAATGTGAGCATATTCTTTTTATTATTACTGACATTATTACTAATAATTTCTAGTATATTCCTGCTATGCCAATAACTGCAGCCACAAAAAGCCTAGTATTCAAGTGCACCAGGACCCTTTGTCTTGTTTTTGCTAAGACTGATTCATAGTTTTTACCTTACTACTCTCTTCAAAATCCCAATTACAGAGCTGAGTTAGGGTTTTGGTTGGTAGGTTTATATACTTTGAATGGCTTATCTCCCACTAATACTAGATTATTTACTAGAGAATAGATGAAAAGCCTGAGGCCACCTGAGACCCTGCCTGCAGCAAGGTCTAAACACCCAGTGCTGGAGCAGCTGGTACAGAGGTAGATTCCAAAAGGTCATCAAGACTGAGCATTGCAGTCATTTAATGTGCCCTACAGAATAATCCTACATATGCCTCATTTTCATCAGCTCCAAAAGATAAGCATGAGAGAGAGAGAGCTGGTAAACTCCAAGATGCTGGGGCATTCTTAAGGCACATAACCTATCAGTATTTCTGGGAGTAAAAAGAGTTTAGCAGACACAGAGGGCATGGGAAGAAGAATGGAGCCTATGGTGTACACTGAACTGTAGAAAACACACTTGGTTTTGTGAAGGAGACCTCAAGCTCACTCTGTGGAAAGGCTGTCTTGAATGGGGAGTGTGTCAGAGCTCCTCACAGACAAGGATTTGGGGCACGACCCCACCTTCTGAAAAGATGTGAATGACAGAGCTTCTCTTTACCATGCCTGTCTGCAGAAGGGGTTGGAGAGGGCAGTGGTGTGTCTTCCCACTTCATATGATGGAGACTGGGGGAAGAGAAAGAGACCCTTCCTGGCTTCAATTACAGAAGGAAAATTATGTCTCCTGACAAAGCTGGAGAGCAACCCTTCCTGCTCAGAAAGGCTTGGGCACTTGGCACACTCTTTAGCAAATAAAGGCAGGAAGTTCAACTGGGGACACTGAACTTTTGGAAACCCCTCCAAACTCATAGCTGCTTCTAGGATACTAGGTCTCACCAAATAAACTGAGAAAGAATAGATAACCTTGGCTCCACCTCAGATCCCACACTACACTGTGACCTCTAATAATTCAGCTAATGGACTTTGCAGTCACCATGCTGTAGACAGAGATGGGAGCATTTTAAAGATTAATCGGTGGACTCAACAGAAACTTCAGAATAAAACACCCCAGTTTGGTAGGGGTTTCTTTAATTTGGCTTTGGTTTGTATGAAGTTTTTTGTTTACGTTTGGGGTTTTGTTATTTCTTTTTCCTGGCAAGATGATGCAACCTGGTTCATTGAGTACTCCTTTCATGAATCTAAACTTTAGAAGTACAACGTGTTTCCTGAACTTGCTGGAATAAACATTATACCTAGCCCTCTCTAGACCATTCTTGTTAAGATGTTTCTCTTGCTGTCTGTGCATGTGACATACTACATAATTAATCTAAAAAGCCAGTAGAAATCAGCCTCCCTATGGTAGAAAGCGTCCTTGGAGGACTTGGTCCAAAGAGTGGTGAATAGATTGAAGCTATCTGTAAAAGTTCATATTCCTGGTATATTTACTCTATGGACATGTCTTTACTGAATATATTTGCTTGTCTTCCATGCAGTCTGTGGGTGAAAATATACTAGAGACTATTCCAGGTTACATGAATACTTGACCTGGACACACATGAGTTAGTAAAAAGTGAACATCTGAAGAAATATTCAGAGTAAACTCAAGGTATGTCAGCAGTGGGTGCAATCTGAAATATATTGAGTGCAGCAGACAGCAGGTTTGCCTTCTATAGCAGTTTCTCCAGGAAGCAATGCAATGTTATACCCTGGCACAGCCAAGTTAAGCCTGAACTCAAGGGAAAATATATCCTGCTGGATCTGACTAAGAGGAGTGGCTGCTGCAGCTCCATACCCCAGGTCCAACCAGTAGTGAGGCTGAAGATCTATTCCCATGTGCTCATATCTCACAAAGGTACAGGATATATATTTGCATATACACATATGCATATACACATGCAGACAAAAACATCCAGGACCACACAGAGTGCTCCCACAAACACCGAGAGCATCATCATCCTCACACTGCTCCCCTCTGAAAAAGCACAGCATTGAGGTCCACTCATGAGAATATGTATCTGTGCAGACATACACATTGTGGCTCCCTCCATCAGCTGGGCTCATAAACTGCCCAGGAGCTGCCCCAGGATCCCAGTCTCCTCAGTTTCTGGCACCTGGGCACAAGCCTCCACTGTTGACTTGCAGTGATGGGTTTCATGCTGGACAGTAGGGGTGGGACTTTCTTGCTACAACCACGGAAGGGACCTGGATGTAGTTTCCAGGTCTTTTTTTGAGTCTTAATTTGGTAACCTGTTTTAGTACACTCCTGCTCCACCAGGCTAGCGGACATAGGCTTTGGATAATCTGATGTTTCCTGCAGTAGGCCTGAGAGCAATTAGGACCAGGATATTATTTAGGTTCTCTCTCCTTCCATAATCTCTCTGTGCTTCTTTTGGATGTACAGATAAGCTTTTATCACCTAATCTAATGTGAACAGTTTGGTTTCCACAGCAGTAATATCAGAGCAGCTCCCCCATATTCCTCTGTGTTATCCACCATGGCTTCCAGCAGGTCTCAGCCAGCTGGGGCTGTGTGTTCCTGAACCCAACTCTGTCACACTGTGCAGCATTCCTTGCAAGCTGACCAAGAGCACACACAAGTCCCCTGCTATTGTTGCCTGGCCAGTTATTTGAAGATCTCACCATTTTAAGATAAGCCAATAGCAATTGTTTTTATTTGCATTCAGCAAGCGCTCTTTTCTGACAAGGAGCTGGTAGAATTGCAGTACAGGGAGAACAAGTATTGTGTTGATCATGGAAAGTAATGGATCATTGCACTCCTCCATTAATCTGCCCCTCTGGAGTCTATACATTATAAAAAGTCAAGCGTGATGCAGATTTCCTGCCTACCATAAAACTAGAAAGGGAAAGATTTACAGGGTAAATTACTATTGACATACACTAGGTCACTGAGAATGAACAAGAACTGTCTTTTTCAGCTTACTGCAAACATCATCTTAGCCTTTCCATGCCTTCAGTCTTCCTGAGGCTGAAGTTCCTTACAAGGACAACTGTTTGTATTTTGGATTAATCAGAAGCCTCAGTCATTTGAAAGGTCATTTATGCAAGGAACAGCAAAATCTTTTTTTATTCAAGAGACCTATGTGTTGGCTTTGGTGGAGAGTTGTGGAAATCAAAACCTACAGAAGACTATAGTGGAACTATATGTCTAAAAGAAAACAGTGATAAGACTATTATAATCCTTTGAATCGAGTTTCTGCTGGTGTTGGGTGTGAATACATTTGGCTAATTTTCAGCCAATTGTATTTCTGCACTACAGAGTCTTTTGCAAAATGTAACCCTTTGGATTTGTTTGCAAGGACAAAATCTCTTCTTATTACTTAAAACATGTATACCTAGAAGATGAGAGAAAAGCAAGACAGATTAAAAAATGTCTATGAATAAAATAAGTTGCTTTAGCAATGAGAAGAATTTGAATGCACAGATTTGTAATTGTAGAAGAAAAGAATCACATCTGGCTGCAGTAAAATGAAGGGATCTTGTAAAGCTCTGGAGGCAGTCTGTAAAACATGGCTCAATGAATGCTCTTTAGAGTTGTGTGATGATATTTCTTCAGGCTATATTTTTCATCAGTTTCTTCCATTTCAATTTTACAGGTTATCTAAGCAATTCCTTCTGTAAAGCTTAATATCTTTAGTGTATATTTTGCATTTGAAATGTATTTGATTTCCTGCGGACATAAAGGGAATAAATTGGCTTCCAGCTAATAATTGTTCATACCTGAGCTGACCTAAGCTCTTTTAGAGTACTTAATAGAGTAACATATTCTCACATTTGAGGTACTAGTATTTGCAAAGTTGCTGTGGTGACAAATGTAGTTCTGGTTAAAAAACACAACAATAATTCTACTTTGCTTAACCACTTAGCATGATTCCAAAAAGATATTTCTGCCAAAGTGAATGCATGTTGACCTTTTATTTTGAGAAATGGTATCTTTAGTAAAATATAATTGTATGGGCATGTCTGACTTCTCTTTGATCACAGTACCTTACACCTACTCAAATTACTATGAAAACAGATCTAAAGAAGCACGTTGTCCACTTCTTGAAGAAAAGATCAGGTCAGGCCCAAGGAAACAATCTGTAACAAAAAATATCTGGGACTTTCCTCAGCTTTCTTTGTGGTCATTGTGATAAAAGGCAAACATTCCTAAAGGCAGTGATCCTTCCCTTTAAATTTCTCTGTCTGGCACTGCAAACACATCAGACATGGCCTAGAGTTTGATTGACTCATGCAGGGAACATATAGGCATTGGACCCAAGGTCACAATGATAGCTATGGCAGCTTTTGCTGCTGGCCATCCCTCTGGTTTTGCAGTAAGCAAAGCCAGCTGGGTAGATTTGATCTATTTTCTGTCTTTCACTAGAATCTGTTATCAGACTAGGTCATGGTATTTCTTTTGGATGTAAGAGTTTGCAGATGGGTCTCAATATGTGGAGATGATGGCTGTGTTACGGGAACGGGTCCCTAGCCAATGTACCCATGCAGTACTCATGCAGACCAGCTTCCAAGACAGATGACAGATTTTTGAAGATATTGCATCTTTTGTCAAAGAGAAAAAAGGTCCACAATATTCCACAGGATCCCTTTTCCAGGTCGTCCTCCCAAAAATCTGTAGTTATAGAAGTTCATTTCTATTCTATTGTCATTTTCCTAAGCACCCTGAATTGTCCAAAGAAGGAGGGAGGGAGGAAATGTTGTGGGACAGGCTGGCAGAAAGAGGTATGTTCTCTGCCACTTCTCTCTCCATTGAACATATGGAGATAGAAGAGATATCCATATCCCACCAAAAACTTAGAGCCTAGAGCCAGACATAGTCACAAGTCCAAGACAAAGCCTGGAGTAAGCTTCCTGCATCCTGTGTTACCTTCAAGGGCAGGTACTTGCTCCAAGTCAGAAGGTGGTAACCACCTTCTGAAGAAGCAGCACCACTCTTGGCAGAACCTGGAGCCAGCTGTGGTGCTTTCCTTCTACAGAGCAGATCTGGGTACCAGCAGAATGGTGGCAGGCAGCAACTGAGAGGTACCACAAGTAGGTTCTAGGTCACCCATTGTCTGCTCATGTTTAAAGAGAGCACTGTAAGCTGTTTCACCACCAGCACTCATGGTCCCTATGGTATTTTGAGGCCTCAGATGCTTCCATTCAGCTGCAGTCATGGTTAAGCTTGTGTAATTTAAATGGAAGGTAAATTCAGCCCCTGCCCATGGCTTAATGCACAATGTAAGTGTTGCTAACCTTCTGGTAGATCAAAGACCTGCAGAGGAATGTGTTGGAGAGAAACAACAGAAGGAAGACAGACTAGCTCTGAAATTTTTGAAGTTTTGCTGCTAAATTTACATCCTGATCTTAAAAGCAAAATATAAGAAACTAATATGGTGCTGATTTTCTTTCAGAGCTCTGTTTTTAGATTATAAGGTTTTTATGAAAATGTGAAAATGGGAGAAAGTATCATCTTTCTAAAAGTATAAGAAAAATGTTGATGGCACATATTTTTAGCAAAAGAACAGTTGATCTTAATGGCTACTTATTTTTAGCAAGCAAAAGTAAAACCCATGTTGATACTACCTCTGTAATAGTAATGCCTGACAGAAAATCCTTAGTTTATTTCAAATCTGTAATTAAACAAAATCATGTTACCCTAGTTGACAAAAAGTATTGTCTCTTTTGTTTTCTTGCAACTCTGAAATTGAATTAAGGGGAATTTGCTTTGCTTTGACTCCTCTCTCTCCTTTCTCTTTTAAGGTCAACTCAAATCAAAACATACTCTTGGGATAATGCCCAGGTTGTTTTGGTTGGCAACAAATGTGACATGGAGGATGAACGGGTTATCTTCACTGAGAGGGGAAAACATTTAGCAGAGCAACTTGGTAAGAAAAGATACAACAGACGCTTTTTGATTGCTCATGAGAATGCACAAATTAATTTCATTAATTGCTACATTACTTGTAAATACATGTTCATGATGTATTCATTGTAAAGGAATAGCCACACACTGCTTCCATTTTATTTCTACAGCTTTTTTTGTATGAAGCAAGGAAACAAGTAAATAAAAAAAACCCAAATACTGTACCCTCAAAAAATAAACAAACAAACAAAACAAAACAAAACAAAAAAAGGAAAAGAAAAAAAAACCCACAAAAAAAGAGAGGACAGGAGAAATTGCAAAAAAAGCTTATTAGACATTTTTGCAGCTTGAGTAGATTTGGATTATGATTAGCAATACCAATAATACAAAGCAGAAATATGCTGCTGTCCAACTTAAGTCCCACTGCTAACACTTCATCCATTGATCTACTGTACATTCACAAAACTGTATGAACTTGTTTCATAAAGTCCCTCTCTGGGAAGAAAACTCTGTACATACAGAAAATTGCCAAGCTTTGAGCAGCTTTGTTGTTTCTGTTTCTGCACAACAGTGTTATCCTTTCATCCCACAAAATGTTTTTAAAGTGACACTGCCCAAACTTTAATGGAAAATCTCCAGAGCATCGTTGTAATACTACTACCCAGCCTCATGTTTTTCATCAAATTTCCTGATCTCTGGAGAATAAGTAACCTCAGCAGATGTGTAAGTCAAACTCTGGCATTGCTAGAGGTCAATTTATGTACAGGTAGTCATAAATAATGGGCATGGATTTTTATTATTTTTAAACTATCTGTGGTAAAAGCTCAGCCTGGTCAAAATACGTGTAACCAAGATGCTCTTGTCACTAGTCCTATATGGGTATTTAGATGGAAGGATGTTTTAAGAGGGGATCTAGTCTCATGCTGGTGCTTCTTAAGGTATAAGCATATTCATATTGAGTATATTCATAAGTAAATTATTCTATTTAAAAAAAAAATACTTTTTTCTGCTTGCACAATTACTTTTCCTGGTTAATAATTTCCTCAGAATAGCATACCTTCCTATTGGAAATGTCTTAATAAATGTTGCATATTGAAAGAATACATTAAATATTACTATAAATTCGTCCTTGAAAGATGACAGGAAATATTTAACAGAAGGTTATATCCAGAAAACTTTCTAATATTTGTGAGGAATTGAGTTTCTCAAACAAAACTATTAACAGGATATTTATTTTTGCAGAAATATATGTTGTATTTTTGGTACATATTTTTCTATATCTGTTCTTCCCATTTCTAGTATTTACTTATTGTACTAAGAGATAGGGAAGTGTATTCATTGGGCAAATTGATCCAAAAATCTAACTATATACTTTTATCACAAATTTTGACAAGGTGCCGACATGTAGCAACAACCACTAATTTTCACTATAGAGTCTGAAGATTTCTTTAAAGTCACATAATAAATCTGAATTTCTATTCCTGGAACTACATTCCTATTTAAAAAAAATGCAGTGAATTGACAAGGCATCCCCAAGGTCATGAATTTATCAAGACAAGAAGGGACTTTGCATGTTGTACAGTCAAGAATGCTCAGATGTAATAACCAATGCTTGAAAAAAGGGGAAAAAAAGGGTAATGAGATAGATATCAAAACTCATCTTTCAGGCTTTGAAGCAAATTCTAACTCCTGGGGTTTAAAATTCAATCTTTATGGAAGAAGATTATCCTCTATTTCCATATTTATCTACTCAGGGGGTTTCTTTTCTCAGATATATATCCTGTGGTTATCTCAAGGGCAGATTATTTTATTGAATAACTTGTGTCTCTGATCCAGACATTTACTGTAGTCAGACTGCACACAAAAATGTTTACCTGTTTCCTATACAGCTGCAATCATTTCTTAAATCTGCCCAGAGACTGTGTGAGGTGGTGTCAGGAACAGCAAAAGAATCAGTTTCCCTTAACTGCAGCAAGTGCACTGGCCTTGCTGGCTGGTTTGGAGGGCACCCATTGTGTTATACACATGGGACTATCTTTTGTTTCTCTGGCAGTAAGTTGATAACATCTCTTACAGACAAGTTTTAAAAATAACAATATAGATTTTTCTGTCCAGCCAGACATTATAAAACTGTGGGCCCTTTGAACTCAGTGTTGATCAGACAGACACAAGCAAATACAATCATGAGTGCTGTACAAAAACTACACTGTGACACCCTCTGTTTTTATGTGTGGTTTTATTTTCAGCCCTTGTTTATTTGAAGTAATTGAGAAAATGAGCACA
The DNA here is from genome assembly GCA_013398995.1 of Alaudala cheleensis. Classification (NCBI taxonomy): domain Eukaryota; kingdom Metazoa; phylum Chordata; class Aves; order Passeriformes; family Alaudidae; genus Alaudala; species Alaudala cheleensis. Next base: position 116,133 of record VWYE01026529.1, read on the forward strand.
TGCACCTTCTGGAGTGAATATTCAAAAGGACAAAAAGAGCACTGGGCATTTAACCCTCTGGGAAACATGGTGTTCTGTTGAGAACAGTGTTATTGGAAAACTGGACCTCCTTTTGGCTCCTGACCTCTCTGAAAAGAGTGGCCTTAAAGTTCATTAACAAGGTGTAATCATTCATGTCTTTAAATATCTGTGCTGGCTTATTTCTCAAGGAGATTAAATGAACCAGCAATAAGTCTCATTATTGTTGGAGGAGGTCTGCTGAACTGGTCAAGTAACCTGTGGTACCTTGGCATACCTTTCTCATGGTGCTACTCAAAGTTCACAAAAGAATGAAGGAGTAGTTAGGAACCCAGACTTGACCTTGAAGGAAAATTACAGAATGTTTATGAAATCAGAATCTGTCTTGTTTGCTCTGAGGATTTTTTTTCTAAATTTATTGTTGATAACGTGACACTGGGAATACCACCAATACAAGCAGTGTAGTAGGTGTTTTGTGAAAGATATGAACTGGCAAATATGTAGTGATACTTTCTCTGACCATAGCAAATTATATTTGTGGGTGTCATGAACCAAATGAAATACATTTTTATTCAATAGGCCTTTCATAATTTTTTCTATGGATTTGTACAATTATTTCTTTGAAGCCACATAAAATCATACCACCCACAACATCCTTTAAATATGCACAGTTTATCTGTTAACTACTTCTCCTTTGAACTGGCCCCCTGATAGTTTTATTTTATTTTTCTTCACTGTTATATTCCTACAAACAGTATACAATTGTTTGCTATTACCTGCTCTGTACCTCTCTGGGTTTCAGAGAGCTCTGTCATATTCCTTTTTTCTCCATATGGCAATTCTCAGAATATTTAATTGTTCCAGGCATAAAGACACAAAGACATATATTAGTCATTCTTTATCATCCTATTCAGTACTTTTTTAGAGTGCTTTTTTTCAGAAATCAGTTCATGGTTGTTTAACACAATAGCATCATTAAAAGATGAAGTTAGAATGAAATGAAAATAGATGAGATCAAATAAAGTCACATAACTTCTCCCCATATAAATATAATTCTGAGAATGTGTAAAAATGGGACAAACCAGTCAACAGAGAGAAATTATTAATGCAGGGTTTGTATTGATTTGGTAATCCCAGCAAACATATTTAAAGAAGTTTATTCACTAATCATTACCAAAAAAGGGTATGGAATATAATTCTTATTATATTTTTTTTCCTTCATGAATATTTGCTCTGAGCAGTACATGGATTGTCTATGGAGTGAATAGAAATACAGTCAGCACTTACATGCTTTAAAGCATCTTAGTAAAACAGAATTGGAACTTCTTGCAAGCAAAATGTAGGCACTCCTGCCAGATGAATTACTCACACAGTTTTCTGAGATATTGCTCTTGTGCCTTTCAGCAACACTCACACATTCATAAAAGTTTGGTGTCAATTATCAGAAGAGACATTAGGGTACTGACTCACAGGTAGTTTGATGTCTTGGTTTTCTATTCATGGCCTGTATGATATATTGATATTGTTATCTACATTCCAGCTAAGGATTAGCAGGTAGAGGTGTACACAGACCTTTGAATAGGGTGAATAACTGCACAGGCAAATGGATACCTGCGTATGCAGTTTTCCCATATATTTTGGACATTATGCTGTGCCTGCTAATTAGACACATCAATTTTTATTTATTCTTTGGTTTCTCAGGTTCTTCTTATGCTTTGCCATCTGAGATCAACCATGGCTGGGGGCATTCATCATGTCTAAGCATGCCCTAGGTTGCACTTGCCTGTTTTCTAAATTTATGCTGGCATGCTATTTCTCCTAGAGGCCAACATGTAATGTCAGAAAATGAAATGAAACAGGCCCTTTCTGGGTGAGCTCTTACATTCTCTTCTGCAAGGGGCAGCAGCAACCAGCCCTCACACTGTATTCAGGAAACCTGCAAAGGCCTTGGAATATTTTGTGTGTCACAGTCTGCAGTGCCTGTGACTTCAGTGCACCTCCAGAGCTTGTCACTCAGAGATAGTAATTTTACCCCTCAGATGTGACTACATACCTTATCATACATATATACCATATTTTCTCTTCTCATCTGACTTCCTCCCTTCCTCCCTCCCTCCCTTCCCTCCCCTTCCTCTGTCCCCCATCTCCCTTCCCCCTTCCCTTTCCCTTCTTCTTCTTCTTCTTCTTCTTCTCCTTTTCTCTTATTCCCACTTTCTTTTTTTTTTTCTCTCTCTCCTTCTCTTGATTGCCAGTGCTTTGAAAAGAATTTTCACCAAAAACAAGATACAATTTTACTTCAAATAGAATCATCTTTCCCTGACTATTTGGTTTCCATTTTGTTCTTGGCTCACATATTTACACAGGTAATGGTTTTGCCAGGGAGACAACAGAGGCACAACTGAGCTGTGTTTGCATTTCTTCAAATTAAACCATTTAGCATGCCAGTAAGCCTGAAAGTGGAGCATTTGTCAGTGTTGTTGTTAGGGTTTACATAGAATGCAATTGTACGTGGTCTGACCCAGCCTGCAGGAGAAGACCTGCTGCTGAGATGGAACAGGAACTCGACTGGTTTCTGAATCCTTCCGGGGCTGGGGCATGAGGCTGCAGGTCCCCAGCATCAGGACTGGGGTGCACCTCCATTTGCCTTTGGCTATGAGGCCTGAGGGGTAACACGTACTTTTGGCATCCTAGGCAGCTGTGAGTTTAGGCACTGAACTGAAAAGACATTTTTAGTGCTGTAATTTTGGCATGAAAATCAAGAACCAAGTGGGAACTGACACCTTAACACACAGTTTGCTAGAACAGCAAGTTCTGTTTTTGCCTCTGTGGCTGACTGGAGGCTGTGGTGAACAAGGCAGGGTCACCCACACCTTAGAGAGCACAGACATATGGCTGCATCTAACTTTGCATTAAAAATGAAAATAATTGGGTTGTGCCAAAATATGCCTGTTCAAACTTACATCCTTCACTGTTTTTTAGCTCTTTTTAATGGGCAAATGTTAATTCCAGGGGAAAGAGACAGACTGACAGCACTGACAATTACCAGTCTTCTGATTAGTTACAAATTAGACAGAGTATTGGCAGGGCAGTTACAAGGATCTTCTTTTACTGTCTGGAAAGACAACCTCCTACTGCTTTCACATACTGGGAGCTGCATTACAGCAGTTATTTAGTAACAGTGAGGAGCAAGGGTTTGCTCAACCCATGTCTCCTGTAAACACATGAAAATATCTTTGTCAGAAATCTAATTTATTGCCCAAATGCACTCATTTAAAAGGTATCTGAAAACCACAATCAAAATAATAAAACTGGAATTTGTGACATCTTCTGTTATGAATGACTGGAAAACGAGATGCTAGCTAGAGCATGACCAGTAACTGCCCCTTGGGTCTGTCCATTCTGCCACAGCTGATAGTTTCCCTCTTGCTTTGTTTTTGTTAATAAATTCAATTATCCTAAAGACTGGGTAAATACCTTTGCATTTTTGTTAGTAATTTTTATCTTCCTTTTCATTCTTTGTCTTGAATGGTGATAAAGCACTGCTCTTCACTGAGATAATATAAACAGAGTCCTGTTCTGAGGATTAATGTTGTTATAATAATTTTCTTATCATAGTCCAGAACTTGGGCTTGTCAGGACAACAGAGATCCCATCCTACTGCTCTAAAGAGTAAAGCACAGCAAACCAGAACTGCTGCCATAATCAGATAGTTGCTGATGTAGGAGATACTTTGAAGAACCACAGTGGTCTCCATCTTCTTTCAACCCAGTTTCCTAGGAGAGATGACCTTTGCAGTCATGCCATGTGTGTCCTTTCTCTCTTTGACTAAAATATATTGATGGTTCTGAGGAAGTGGACATCTGAGCAGAGGAGAAAGGTCTTGCACTTGCCTTGACTGACAGCATGTAATGTGAATGCAAAACTTATTAGATACTATTCATAGCAAGCAACAAGGTAAGTGCCAGTGACCCCTCAGAACTGCCCACAGGATGCAATTCCAAGAAAATAAGGCCTTAATAACTCCTCTCCTTTATATACAATGATATTGTTAAATTGCTAATTCCTATGACTTCCTGGAGTTTGCCTTTTTACATCACACTCTTACAAAGGGAGCAGCTTCCTACAGCCATTTCTTACTCTTGTGCTGAAGTCTCCTACTACTCCTCACAAGTCTGGATTGAATGAGACACTGACTAAAGCAGTGCTAAGGACCACAGATCAAGCTTGTGTTCATGAAAGTTTAGAAGGATAGTTACTGAGCTAACACACTCTTGTGGACATCTATAAAATGTAACATCGGGGTTATAAATTAAATTGTCTTTGTTGTAGACAAACACTCTGAGACCAAAATACCTTTCTGATCAACTGGTAAAACATCTTCATAGGTCTTGTCTGTATTGGCTATGGAAATGTGCTTAAAATTTGCTGTCGGGCCTGGGCTCTTGATGTCACATTTTCTCAGGAAGATGAGAGGGTGCAGAATGTTCTTCTCTTTGCATATGACTCTGCTTTCTGGGCTTTTTTCTTCCCAGCATTTCGAAAGCAGATGTAAACAAGTGTTAATGAGCAGTCATGAAGGAGCCTGTAGAGAGCCAGCACACATGTGAGGCAGAGAGGGTGCAAAGTCACTAATTCTGGCTCATTGTATGATTCAGATAAGCCATCTAACTGCTCTGTATGCATTATAGATCACCAGGTGAACAACAGCACTGTGCCAGTGCCCTGTCTAGCTCTGCTGCTGTAGTGCTCTGTAGGAGCTGCCAGGAGCTTGCCAGCATTCTTTGAGTCAATAGTAGGGAAAGAGGGAAAGAATCAGCAAAGGAAAACAGAATTAAACACAAAGTAAGCATTTAAAATATCATGCTGCATGTTCAACACACTCTGTAAATATGTTCAGGCAACACTTTGCTATTTTGGATTTTCTGAGTTTTAACTCGTTCTGCCTTATCTGCCCACTTACCTCTTTGGGCTTCTCATGTCTTTGCAATAATCTCCTCTGCCTGGCCTCGTCCACATCAGCAGTACAGATCATCACAGGTGGTGGGAACATGCTGTTCTTTGAGCTCTGCTTCCCTGGGCATCACCAGATAGCTGCCTTGCTTCACACTCATACCCTCATGAACAATACTTTCTCTCCATTAATAATGAGCAGTTGAAAAATACCCTGAAGAAAGTATTAAAAGTAATAGAACTTAGGCTGTCATGCGTAGGGATTAATGAAGCTTAGGGTGTCTAAGAGCCATTAGTAAAATAATTGTGAGATGAGTCAGGAGAGAAGGAGGTGTCATGGGGAAAAAATATTCCATAACAGAATGAAAACAAACAGAATTCGAGTGCTGATTCCAGGCACACTCTGCTAGGCAAATTTCTGTATAGCTCAATAAAACTGTTCCACAGAAAGAATTTTGGTTAAACAAACAAACCAGCCAAAAGAATCAATCTAATTTGTTGGTATATCTTGCACAATGTAATACTCACATGATAAATTGAATCCCTTGCCCAGGACAGTCAGTTGCTGTTTGCTACATGAAGCCTCTCCTTGCAAGGGTCTTTGTAGTGGTTTCTTTGGCTGCATCAGATGAGATTCTGAACTCCTGTTCTGCTGAATTTTTGTAATCCAGCTGGTCCTTCTAGCTCAGTACATACCATGATGCTTTGACAGTGACTACCAGATACTGCACAAAGCTTTTCTTAATTGGTTTCAAAAGACTGTTCTGTGTTATCATCTCTGCAGCTGTAAGAACAGTTTCCACAAACTATCTACAAGTGTCTTACCTATGCACAGCTGCATCTGTTTTATGGCAGGAACTGCCTGGAAGGAGCTCACATGTATGCCCCATTTTCTTCTTGGGAAGATGAATGTTTATTTCCATATTCAAGCATACAAATAGCACCTATGATAGACCCATACACAGCAAGAGCTGTCTGGGCTAATTTCCAAGGCTGTCCAAAATTCCCACCTGTACAGTTCCAGTAAAGAATAAAACATTAGTTTTGTTGTGGAGGCAATTGGGTGCTCAGCCACTTTCTTTCAGATCTGTCCATTGTCTCATCTATGCAGCAAAGACTGGCCTAGAAGGTCCTGGCTATTAATGTCTAAGGTGATAAAATACCGTCATAGCCTGATACCCAACCAAAACTCTGCTATGACTGAAATTTCCTTCTTATATCAAAATAATATCTGAAATTCCATAGAAACCACCACAGCTTTATTTTATTTAAATCAATTATTTTGTCTCTGTTAGCCTCCATTTGACCTAGATAACGGATACCTTGTAGGTTTTTCATTATGTTCTGATGGAAAACATCCTCACCATGATAGTGGGCCCGTTTTCTTGATCTTGTCCTTGTTACAGTATTTCTTGACATGGGTCTTGTCTCTTCTTTGTGACTCTTTTCCATTCATTTTCTGCTTTTCTGTTACCTAAATATCATATCTGCTATTTCATAATCATCTGGTGTGCCCATTATTCCATTTTTATAACTGTAAAAACTGTTCCAGTCTTAAATGTCTTTAAGATTCAGGTTCTTCCTATCATCTCCAAAGTCTAGGTGTACTGTTGTCACTCAAACCCTCTGCTCTGTGGTTCTGCTTGTTCCTCTGTGAAACAGCTGCTTTCCTCCTACTTCCTGTGGAGTTGTGGAAGATTCTTGACTCTGTTGCTGGGGTAAAGTTGTGTCTGGGTTTCAACACAGCATACTGAAATTGTGGAGAATCTTCCCTTCCCCAAGCAGCTCCCAAATGATCTGAACAACTTTCTCCTGCGTGGAGCTCTGCAGGAGGGCCAAAGCCACCAGCGAGTGATGCTACACTGGCTTTCCTCATTTTCCTTCTAGTTTGGAACAAAGGAATGTGTTCAGCAAAACTGAACTAAAAAAGTATCATATAGATTCAAACTATATACCTGTATGTAATTTTTGTAGAGGGTCTTTTATTATTCTCCAGTAGGAGAATACATTGCCAGAAAAAACTTCTCCATTCCACATTACTCTACAAAGTTTTCCTGCTTTGTAGAGGAATGTGGAATGGAGAAGTTTTTTATGGCAATGTATTCGCCTACTGGTGAGCTTACCCTTAACACTTCTCCCTGATACTAACAGAAATCTTATGATCAAACAAATCTCTGTAAAATATTTGTAGCTCTTATCTAAACTCCCTCTGAACAGTAGCTTTTACCATGCTTAGCTCCTATACACCAAACCATTTTAGTACTTCATGACACTTCAGTCCAGCACCTTACATAAATTAAAAATACGAAAATAAATCAGAGCAAAGTTGAGTTTGTACATTGCTTACAACTTCTTGCTGGGTTATCATGCCAAGCTAAATATAATTACCTGCAGTAGTTCTAGGGCAGAATTCAAGTTGCAAAAGCTGCATGGAAAACAATTATAGGAAGGAATGTGTAGATTATATTCTGTTTAGATGGCATACTGAATACATAATACTAATGCAATCAAAGAATTTGAATTTAAATTTCATGTGGCCTTTCAAAACAGAACAGAACAAAACAAAACATCAAAAAACCCAAACCAAACCACCAGACCCACAAAGATCTGTTTTCTTTCCTTCTGCCAGGAGTTTCAAGTAATTGAAATTTTCCGACGAGGAGTTTTCTCATAATTAAAAACAGTGGTAATTGCACATTAATATTCAGATTTAATCAGAAGGAATCAAAATAGTTATGCAAAGTCTAAGCCAGACTGTGCAAAGGCTTCTGTAAAACTACCAGTGAATCAGATTTTTGTAAACTGTTTCAATATTGAACCCATAAGATAAGGAAAGACGGGAATGGAAGAAAATAATGAATTATCAGGGAATGGGTGAGCAATGTCATAACAGGGGAAAAATGTGGGGAAATTCCTAGAACACAATAAATTAAAGAACACAAATGCTTTGCAAAGGAAACAAACATGTGGGAAGACCCAGCATTGGCAGAAGCCCTCTAGGTTGCAGGCTCACCACCAAACTGTAAACCTGGCCTAGATGAATGAGACACATGTGGGAGGTGAGATGTGGTACAAATAGGGGCAGAGAAGACAACTTAGGAAAACTGTCTCTGGAGATCTTAGAATAGCTGTCTATAATAAAAACTCCATAAAAAAATTCAATAAAAAAGCTCCATAAAAATTTCCAGTTTCCCTTAAGGGGTAAGGATAGCTCTGGTTTTTGCTTTTAGGATAATCACTGGGAATTAATTGATAAAAAGTCCTTCTGTATAAATTCATTAAGATGTTTCCTTCCTTATTTGCATTTCTGGGGGTTTTTTTGTTTGTTTGATTGATTTTGGGGGTTTGTTTTGTTTTGGTTTGGTTTTTTTATTAGTTCTGTTTGAGAAGCTGGGAATCCCTTTTGTCCCACGGATTCACATCTAACTTTAGTAAATATCAAATTGCAAAAATCTTTTCTTGTCTTGCTTGTTTTATTCCCTGTGCTATTCCAGGTATTATTTTGTAGTTTGGCACCACCTTAATAGCACAATGGAAATGGCTGTTTCCAACTGAATAATGCTCAGAGGAATGTAATAGAGATGGAGCAGCACATTACTTGTTCCCAATGGCTGTATATATAGGACATTCCTAAAATAATACTCTGAAACAGGTATCAATTTTTAGATTAAACTGTGTTAAATTAGAATCCCTTAGAATTTTTCAAAGGGATTCTATTTGGAGTGGCACTGACTTTATCCAGCATTGTATAAACCCAGTAGCACTAGTGTATGCACTTACTCTGATTGTGTTACAACTTTAACTGCTCTTCTTTCATAGGTGTGCTCTCACGTGTTTCTTTTCTGAAGTGTCTCTTGCTCAAGAGAAGTTTGTATATTTATTGGAGATACCCAAATATGCCTAGAACATAAACATGTTGTTTATTTTCTTAGGATTTGAATTTTTTGAAACAAGTGCCAAGGAAAACATAAATGTCAAGCAGACGTTTGAGCGACTTGTGGATATCATCTGTGACAAAATGTCAGAAAGTCTGGAGACGAATCCCACCATTGCTGCCAGCAACCAGAACACACAGCTAAAGGACACCCCTCCTCCACAGCAGCCTAACTGCAGCTGCTAATGCAGCTATCAGCAAAGGCAGCTCCAGTGTGTTCTATTGCCAACAGAGTATTTATGAATGGTCTATATGCCTTTATTGATACTGTTTTATTAATTTATTTGGGAGAACAGTCTTGTTTTACATCATCAGCTGTTTGGATATGCATATGGGGATGGAGCAGTTTTTAATCTGAAAGGATGATCCATATTTTAGAACCTGGCTTTTGCATGCAGGGTGTATATTAATTTCTCTTTTCTCTACTGTTTTACGTCACACTTCAGCTGGTGCCATGTCCTCAGACCATATTTGCCTCTAACTGTCTCTCACTTCATCAGTTTCAAGTTATACAGTTGAATCTTTAGGGTAGTGGTCAGGGTGTATGCCACTTGTGTATTTTCCTGACTGAAAATGAATTTAGAAGTATTCCTATAGTGAGCCAATCCCTCATTCTGTCCAGATCACTCATACAAGGGACACTTCCTGAAGTGCATTGCCTTGGCGAATCTAGTCTCACATGTAATAACATGTCCTGGCTGACTGAAACCTGCAGAAATTAGATTGGCCCAAAGCGATCAAAATTCTCTGTGAACTTCCAACTGGATGTGGATATTCAGTCCAGACTCTCAGAGATACTTCATCCTGTTTGGATAGCTAGTGTATTTACTTTTACATAGGAGCAGCATGTCTATCTAATAATTTTCTGAAATCATTCCATCATTATGGAGATCCCTGTCTTACCTACCCTGTAGCCAAAGGCTAGTTAGCTCTTTCCATTTCTGCCCACATTAGACATTAACCACACAGTCCTGTATTATGTCTGACAGAGCCAAATCCATTGTGTTTGGTTGTTCATAGCCAAAAGCTGCCTTGTCACATTGCTGTCAAACCTGCACCCTTCAGTTTTCAGGAAGTTCATCTCCCATTCAGTCATTGAGACAGCTACCACTATATTGGCTTCAAATGTCTATATTTTACTGAGACCTATTGCAGAAATGCTGATGGTATCAGTGAACTGAAGTTTGACCTCATTTTTTCCATTAATTTTGGCAAGAGAATTGGGATTTTTAAAACTTAGGAGGAATAAAAAACTGTCAAAGTTTCTAATCTTAGGCTGAATACATTGAAAAGATCAGCAAAAGACAGTGAAGGTAGCAGAATAAAGTACACAAATTCATTTATGATAAAGTGATAAAATAGTTATATTTCATAGTTTTTACTACTCTAATAATTGGTGGAAGTTTCTTACATCTGTGTTACGAAGTACTTTGTACAATTGCTTTACTTGTATCACAGTGACCTTTTTTTTTTAAACTAAATGGCATAATTGAAGCACTGATTATTTTATTTTTCCAGTTAGGCAGGATTTAAGACAAGACTGACATTTTTTAAACTGTCAACAATGGGAAAAAGCTGAAAAATAAAAGAAAAGGAAGTAACACATAGTACACTGAATGACTCACAACTGCAAAGAAATCTTTTACAGTTTTATGTTTTTTGAAGGTAATTTATGTAACTCCTGATATACACTAAGAGAAAATGGACACTTTTAAAAAATTATTAAATAATCTATACTTTGACACAGTAAAAGTTACTTCCAAGCAATACATACAGACACATGTAAAATGGATATGCCAGGAGGGTTCGACCTGGGCTGCCTAACTTAAAGTGATCAATGCTGTCTTCAGTCTGGGTTTTTAAACCATGTCTGCCCTGTTAGCTAGTTTATTTAAGCACTTTTCCCCCTAGTAGATATGGAGACTGATTTACCTTCATGAAGAGAAAGTACCCCCCTTTTTAGAGCAGAGGACCAGCCAGGTGGAAGAGGTATGTGCTATCCAAACCATGATCCTGTCTCTCTGCAGGGTGATTTTTTTCCCTATCCCATTTAAGACAGCATGTTGCTAAGTGTGCTGAGAGTTTCACAGGTACATTTTCACCAACCAGAAAAACTGAAAAAACAGAAGTGATACAAAGTTGAGCAAGCTTCATCTGAGATGGCTACTGGGCAGTTTTCCATGCTTTTCTTGTTATGCCAGTGATTCCTGCTCGAGAAAAAGGAGCAGGAAAGCCTTGAGACAGTGTTCAGCTTCAGCTCTCAAGTTCTTTAGACAAATCTTAGGTTGTATTATTAGTCTGAACCATTTCAGGCAAGGAGGGGAGACACATAACCACGTTGTCAAAGATCTTGGGTATATGGCTGTGCAAGTACAAGTATTCTTCCAGATTTGCTCTGGGATGTTTGATGTGAAATGGTCATCTCCTGTGCACAGTGCAATAAGGAAAAAAGACGTCAAGGTGTCCCTTGCTGTAGCCACACTTTGCTTGTGTTCCTCTGCAATGAATTTAAGACCCTCCCTGCCTGGTTATGACCATTTAGACTCTAACCAGTGGTAGAAATACATTATTAGCATATGTCTTTTTAAACAAATTAAGTGGTAGATAAATAGTTCTTTAAGTAAATGGGATTGATTGATTAATTAATCCCATTAATTAATTAATTGCTTTTCATTTTGCATCAGGAGTCTGGGCAGATGGGTAACAGCAAATTCTAAGGAGAACCCCTGCTTCAAGTTTCTGAGGCAACTTAACCTGCTAGGCATCCACACATATTTGGCCTTCTGCATGAGATGGGGTGGCTGGAGGAAGCAGCTGTCATAGTAGTGTTGTTACTTAGAGTGCTAAAAATGTGTTAAAATGAAAAAACTCATCTGAAATACAGCAGCAGAATGAGTTGGTGTCTAAAATCTCCTCAAAACTTTTTACTAACAGTCAGACATTGTCATGGAGCTCAGAGTTAGATTAATTTTTTAAATGTTCAAATAAAAGGTTCAAATAAAATACTTGGAGTTTTTAAAGATCAGACTGTCCAAAACCTTGGGAAAACCACTCAGCCCTCTCTGCTGGCACTCCTTTGAGTAGAAGGTTGGAAAGGATGACCTGCTGTGGTCCCATCAAACCTAATTTAACCTATCATGACTTTCTCTGAAATTGAAAATGTGTGGAAGTTCAAGAAGGCTTTTCCTTTTCAAACTGGGTTACCTACTGTCAGAAAAGTAGGCTTTGATTTTCCATCACAGGTTTTTGCAGTCACATGCTTCACAGCAATATTGAGTTTTCTGCTATAAAGTTGATCACATTCAGATCATGAGCATCATGATCTCAGTACCTCTCTCAACTAGAATTTGCCTTTTGTAGAGAAACAGTAAAGACAGAAAAGCTTTTGAGAAGTAACTTACTGTGCCTTCCCCAAATATTCCAATAATTCTGAGGGGACTAGCAGTGTTAAAATTTTCATTCTGTCTAAAATTATGCCTTGGCCTCCTCTGGGTTAGAATGTCCAACAGCAGCCTGTGTCAATCTGGTTCAGCTCCTCTTGACTTACATGATACAGCTGCAGTTTTCTTAAATTCAGGTAGACTGAAAGTTTTTGAAAAACCTGTCCCAACTTGATTAAGGGCCTAAATTTAAACAATCATCAAATAATATATCCAGTAGTCACTGATTATGAGTTCCTGGAGGAAACAAGCAGGTTTTGGTTATATCTCTGATCTATGCAGTAGTGTGGCACAATTCCTTCAAGTATCAGGCTATAAAGCACCATATTTTGGGATGGAAGAGGGGAGGGCTCAGATGAAAACTGGGATAGCAGAAACAAAACTACTTTCAGCCTCATCACAAATATTAGTGAAAACGTTCTTGCACACTTTGCATTAATAATAATAATAATAAGACCGAATGTCACAGCAAATCATTGGTCCAGCCATAGATACCCCTTTCAGCTGAGATTTATCCAGCTGTAAATTTCTGAGAGATGAGATGCCTTTGGGCAGAGAGCCCTGAGGTCCATAGTGCCAGCTGAAGCTGAACTAACATTCACAATCATTTTTCTGAGTTATGATCTAGACTAAAGCTTATAGCAGCAGGCTAATCCTGTGCATGGGGAATGCACCAGCCTTATCATGCTCTGACAATGTGTTTTTTGCTGCAACTTCAAGCTACTGGTCAGAAAATACCTGGGAGAACCCAGGTGCATGGGGATTGACTAGTTTCTGTGGTGCCTCTGGCACCAGCCTGCCAAACAGCTGTCCAGCCCTGCTGGGTTGAACATTCAGATGCATGTTTTTGATTCTTTTAAGACTTCATGTTCACAAGTTACAAGTGCAACTGACTTAATACTGTGTCTGTTATTTTTGGTGGTGGTGGTTAGTTTATTTAGACTTGTTCATTTGGTGTTTTAAATAAATATGAACTAGCCTAATTTTCTGTCAAAAATACTCTTTCTCTCTGAACAGCTGTGTAAGTGACTGTTACTTGGAATTGTTTGTTCCTTTGTGCTTATACTTAATGCAATGCCTAGAGAAATTATGTGAGCAACTACATCTATGCGGCCTTTTCCAGAGCACAAGTCTGAAAGATTAAATTTACTTCCCAGTCTGCTCAGCTCTGTATATTCAGCTGTACCACCTGCATCTTCTTAATTTTAGAAATGAAGTGCTATTTCAGGACACACAAAATTTGCTGGAGTTTGGTCCTAACTTTGAGAATGCTTTAAATTTGCCATTGTTAGGTTAAAAAGCAGCAAAAATTCTCCATTTGGAGGTTATGCATTTGTTTCTCCAGAGCAGACAAATTATGTTGCAATTGCATTCCAAGAGAAACACCCTTACAAACTCTACCCCTCTTACTCTTTTCTCTATTTGTTTTTTGAGAAGTAATTTTTATTAGTTACATTTTTACAGGCATCAACTAAACTTTAGATCTGATGACAGACTGATTCCTTCTTTGCCTGTTTCATAAAGACTCACTATGTATGAGCCTAGTTCTTTGGCATGACAGATTTAGAAATGTGAGACCATGAGTTTGAAGCCTCGTAAATACATCCTCAGGAGGTTTAGCAACATATCATTATGAATGCCAACAGGGGCATAAGTTGTGTTAATTTGCACCATTGTTCCATACATTCTGATTCCAGATTCTCCAAGGTTGATCACTTATCCAGTCTCATTTAAAAAGGCAACACATTTCCATTATTTGAATGAACTCTACCAGTTTTATTTAGGGGTAAATGTAGTTCATCTTTGCAAATTAAGCTTTCTTTTTAATTTCCTTTTGTTTATCCATGGGCGTTCAGTGAAGCAGAATTTGTGACTACACACATATTGTATGCACGTATATACAGTAGTACATCTTTGATACTCATTCATTTCCCACTATTACTTATTTATATTCAGTGTCACCTTTCCCAAATTTATCCTTAAACTGTCATTACCCCTGGAAATCAAATGAAGGACATGACATTTGAAGACCATGGGTTCCAGCAGAGGTAGATGGCTTGTCATTTGTACAATAAGGTACTTGTTATCTGACCTGGGGGAGAAGCAAAAATCCTGATTTTCCCATAACTTCTTGTTCACCTACAACACACAAAATTAAAGTTAGAGATTATTTACCACTTCTGATGATAAATTTCCTCAAGTAATTCTGACATGTACCTGCAACTAGTGATATATGAAACGTTTGTGCTGTAACTCCTGTTTGGTATTTTGTCAGTAATGTCAGACGTGTTGTGACTCAGTTGGACCGTCACAATGTGTAACCTATATACTAGCGTTCGTGTATTTCAAATGTCTTACATGTTGCATGAAAAGAATGTTATGAAAACAGATTTTTTTTCTATTTTTTAATACCTCAAGACTGAGGAATCATGGGCCAATAAGTGCAATATTTAATTATTTACTCTGTGTATATAAACTTGTGTGAATGGGAGAAGCATCATGTATGTGTGATAAGCTGTTGATGATGCCTGTGTGGCTTAAAATTTCTAGTAAATGTAAACGTCTTGTAGAAATATTATATAGTAAACACTTTACCAGTGTAGTGTAAGAATATTCTTAAGTAACCTAAACTATTTTTCATATATAAGACTATGGTTAAAGTTATTTGTATGTTTCTTGCAAGTGCATGTCAAATTTACTTTTAGAGTTCCTAGTGTCCTTTTTTGAGAATTGTCATGTTACACCAACACTAGTGGGACAGGCCTTCCATCAGAAAATGCTTAAAACCATTTAAAAACTGTCTGCCTATATTTTTGAAGCATGTTCTCTAGAAGCATAAAAAGAAGCTCTTACAGCTCAGCATTTACGGTGAGTTAATTATTTATTCTTGAAGTCAGTTACTTTTACTTACAGTTACTGTCTGCCTGTATTGCATAATATCATGTGGACATGTTTCCTTTAATCTGATACAGTCAACTCATAATGCTTACCTGAAATAATAAATAGGGGTACCCAATATTCTTGCAGATAACTTGTCAAACTTCAGTTGGTGCCCCAGTTTAACATGTTTGCAAAGAGCTTCACAGTCAGCAGCACAGCAGAGTGGAAGGTGACCTTAACTGGTCACATTTGACAATTAAGTTTCTTAACTTCTCTAGATACTAAAGATGGAAGATAACCTCCATAAAGATACGGACCTACATTCTTCATTCCATTTTTACATGACTCTCAAAGTTCAACAATTCTGGTATTAGGAATAAAGCTGAGGTACAAATGGAAACAAAATCTAACCATGAAATTAAAAGGAGACATCCAAAATTTATTTATTCCTTCTTCCTTGCATAAGTCTAATGGTTCTCCAAGAACCTGAGCAGGTACTCAGCAACACCCTTGGGTACATTTGGGACCTTAAACCCTGAATCACTGATCTGCCATGGGTTCCCAGCTATGCCCTGAGTCAGCAGAAAAACTCGTTCTGTTAATTTTTGCTAAATCTCTGGTTTCAAAGGCATGTGTCATCTGCATTGAGAATTTACTAAACAGAGACAGGCCACTGAGTCTGGGCTATGGGGAGGAAATGGGTTATTGGTTTTGCCAGACAGATTTCCTAGAAAACTATATTCATTAGTACCACGCTAAAAGATACATAAGTAGATTTTTAGTTTAATCTGATGCATTTCTGTGACAATGTATGAAGTTCAATAAGTAATGGTTGTTTGTTGCATTGTTTTGGTTTTTTTTAATTTGCTTGATCTGGAAAAGAATTAAATTCCAAGGCCTCCTGGAAACTGGTATCATGGGTTTCCTTTCCAATGTCATCAAATACATTCCCTGAGAAAGCAAAGTGGCCAAATTGCATTAAGTAGCACATGAAACTACTTGCAATGACCTGAGAAGCCCTTAAAAAAATTTTTTTGTACCTAATGCCATTAAAACTTCTGCAAAATTGTATAGACCAGAGTGAAATGAAAATGTATGTAATAGAAATTTGGGATTGCTTAATATAAAAAGGAAATTTTTGGCATCATCGTTACTGAGCAACAAGTAAGAGTCAGAATATGAGGTACCACTAAAATGGAAATACACAGCCTGTTACAGGACTCCCTAAATTTTTTATTGTTAAAACTGCCAGTGACCTGGCAGTTCAAGGGCTGGCAGATAATTTTAACTAGCTTTTATATAATTCCTCATAGACATGTGATTACATGCACGAAAATAAATGCTTACCTTGATAACATGTAGCTGTTCTGGTTCTCTCAAACCAACTTGTTCGCTGAACTGTTCTGGAAGAAAAATTGAAGTACGCGTTTAGGATACCTTTGTGAGGGGGCGAGACTCAATCTGTGCCTTCTCCCCCGACTCTTACTGCAATATAGCTACTGTGGTTTTAAAATATATGTTAGCTAAAATGCTGCTGGGTGATAAATTTTGTGAATCTTCTCCATAAATCCATGGAACCTCTTGTCTGAATGTTCAGTACAAGTTTTATCCACGTGGAGAGTTTTAATTCTGTGCAGACGTAGCAACCATGTGTATTCCATTGGATATTCTGTTTGTATGTGACTTCTGTATACCAAGTGAATTTTGTTTGTTTAACTTTTTTGCTGAAAGTTTTGGTTTTGTTCCTTTTGCAATTACAATAAATATTCAAGAGACTATATTCATGAATATCTCAGTTGTGGTGACATGGTCTTACACCCCACCCCTGTCCCCTCATTTATTTCTTTTTACTTAAAAGTTACTATAAAATAGTAACTTAATTTTTTGACTAAATGATAGATAAAGATACCACATCTGCAATAATTCATTTCACTAATATCCTCTCAATAGCACTGGTGGCTGTAGCTCTGTATGAATGCCACAGAATTCACTGGAGACTTTGCCTTAACAGTCTGAAGGAGAAAGAATTTTTAGACATTTCCCTAGCTAAAGCAGGCTGCCTCTATGCTGACCCTTTAAAATAGGGCAAAGGTTTTTCTTTCGATTTTTCACTGTCTAAACTGCTAAACAATATATGTGCTTTTTGGATGCTGTTGTAAGTTGATCATGTAATCTTAGTTCAAATGCACCATCTCAGTTGTGGTGGGTGATTATTTCACACAAATTATGACGTATTGCTTTTTCCAACACTTACACACACACTTGTGTTAGTTTGAACCCTGTGACTCCTGAATTTATTTTATTCCACATAAATCCTAATCTTCAATCAATCTGCTGACCAGGTTGCACCATCCCCTGTCCCCCCAACTCCTGCAAGCAGGTGTCTACCTGCAAACTCCTTTACTACGTGTCCCTTCTGTTCTACTGTGTTCCAGCCAAGTTCTCCTATTTTTTCTAGTATATTTAGATCTCATCTGCAAAATATCTCATGATAATTGCTTAATTTTCTCTCAACACTGAGTGCTTCCTTGCATACTGTTTGTGATCCTGTATCTCTGGACAGGTTTTTGCTGAAGGGTTTATTTGTGCAGCTCACTGCCCTCACTCATAGAGCATCTCTTTGTAGTATGGATTCTTGTCATCAGGTCATGTCTGAACACCAACCTGCCAAACAGCTATCCAGCCCTGCTGGGCTGAACATTCAAATGATTGGTTTTGATTTTTTTAAGATTTCATGTTTTGAAGTCCTAGAATTATCTGAGAATCAAACTCCTACATTCCTTCCAGATATTGTCAAGTGTGTCTTTTCCATCTACCTCCCTCATTCCATTGCTCTCTGAGATCGGCCCTAATGTAATTGCTGTGTCTATTAGGGAGAGTGGAAGAAAAAAACAATGAGGTGTAAGAGCGGAAGGATAAGTGGGAAAAAGCAGGTGATTTCTGATGGATACTTTGGAATGAGATAATGTTTGAATTTATTTTATTTTGACCATGCTGAAACTTTAAAGAACTAGACTAGGCAAAATCACAGATAGGTAGATAAGAGCAGTGATCTACCAGGATAAAATGCCTCTCAGCAATAGGTATTTTTTGCTCAAGGGAAACAGTTTTTATCCTATTTCCAGTCAGAAGGCTGAAGACAAAATGTTTCTAACCATAAAAAGAAACAAAGACATAGGAAAGGATGCTGGAAAAGATTCCCAGCTTTGCGTAAAAAGGTCAAACAGGCAGAATATCCCAGTGAAGTAAGAGTGGGTGACTTCTCAATGTGATCCACCAAAACTGAGAAAGACAAACTGGCTTATGCCCAACTGAGGGAACTCAGCAAGGTAATGAAAAACCAAGGTTTAGTTGGTTTTTGTATAGATTTGTTCAACTCTTGAACTGCAAAGTGAAAAAGAGAGGTGCCTTCAAAAATCTGAAATGTCTTTCTACATCTGTGTATCTGTTGGCACTAATGCAACATCCTGAAACTGTAAGACAGCAGATTTACAGCTTAACTGTCTCATGTAAGAAAGGCATGTGCTTTAAACCATGGTAAACACAGGTCATCAGTGGCAGGCACTGGCAGTAGGAAGCAGGTATGAGGTCCTGTTCTCCATTATCCCAGCCAACGGGTCTTCCATTGCGTCTGGTCCAAATGCTCCACTGGGGTGAGGGAAGATGGAAGTGCTGAAAGGAGTGGCAGGATGAAAAGATACTCCAGCTCTGGTTTGTAGTACTGAGAGCTTAGAGTAAAGCTTAGGCTCCAGCCAGCCTCTCCAGTAGAAAGGATGCTTGGGGGAAATAAGGCAAGGCAATCAAACTCACCCAAGAACATGGCCATGGGCTGGCTCAGCAAGAAGAGGCAGAAGGCTCTTAGTCTAGGTAAATTCCAGCAAGGTTTATTTCCAAGGTGCTGAAGGAGTCCAGGTCCAAAGAGAACTAACATGTGCCTGGCTCTGCCTTAAGCATGGTTTTCAGCATCCAATGACTCTGAGGCACGGGGGCAGTGCAAGGGACAAGTGAGGTCAGTGACCTATGGGGAACACAGGGCCGGTCCCCAGGGTACCACAACCGATGGATTAACAGGGAAAGAAGAAAGGAGAATTTGGGCATCGGGTAGGATTACAGAGTGTCACCAGGCCTTGCAGGGGAGTGTCCATGGTAATTCTTCCCGGGCCAGACTTTAGGTATGATTTCCAGTGGTTCCAGGGACTCCACACTGGCTAAATCTAAGAGTGAATCCAGGCAGTTCTGCAACCCACTGCAGTGCAATGGAAAATGAGACCAGTGATCATTCCACCTGTGAAAAATGGTGTGGAAGGTCCACAGCACACCCAAACTCCCAGTTGTTAGGAAGACAAAAAAAACATTGTCTTGGAGAGTTAGAAACTCTGATATTACCCTCTTCACTTCCCAACAGCTGCCCCTGGGGAGGCTACCTGAGGGCTCCACAAGTGGCGTCATGGTTTCCTGAGGAGATACAGCCTTTTCCTCATGTTCAAGCACAGGGTGAAGAGTGACCTCGGACTGCCAAATTATCACCCCTAATGGGGCAGCACAGCTAATCCAAAACAACTTGGCCAGGTGCAGACAATCAGCATGCTCACAGAAGAGCAGTCTCACTCTGGGGCCCCTACAGGGTGCTCTGAGGCCCCAGGAAGTGCAACTCTCTTGTTTCAAATCAATGCCTGTGGTTAGAAAACAAGCCTATGCATAGCTGTAGAACATCTGGGGATCTCATACAGAATATCTGCCTCTAACCAGATTCTAGAGATTTTAAAGTTTAGATAGGGTTTTAGGAATAAAAAATCTGCCCTGCTTATCTTTCAAGAAGATTTGTCCTAAGAGATATATCTTCATTTTTACTCTTTGCTTAAATATTTATCCAAGCAGGACAAGGCTTAGCCCCTGACCCCAGCAGCACCAGCCCCTGTGCAGGCCAGCAGCACAATGCACATAGCCCAGCCAGCCATGCCCTGCAGCCATCAGTTCATGCAACATCAGCTCAATGTCTCGGGTGGAACCTGCCTTTGGGCCATCTCTTTTATTTCTGTTGGGGAACAACACCATAAATTGTGTGGAAAATAAAGCCCACTTCTAACTGAATTTTCTCTCTTCGGTAATTAACAACAGGGAGATGAGTTTTCTGGCGTCTTTGCTGCATGAGGGCACATAACTATCCAAATGCCACCTGGCATAGCAGAAAAACACCAAGCTTTTACTCTATAGCTGTCAACATGGAACAAATGTTGCTTTGTCTCTATGCAGGTTAAAAATATCTTCATTAACATTACTGATAAGCTGGTTAAATAGCTTCCTTTTATCTTGCAAGGAATGGGGACCATCTACCAGCATGGAGGTACTAGGTGTCCATGTTAAGTCTACAGGAGATCATTTTACCTTGAGCACACAGAATTTCAGATACAGCCATTCATTAATTTCAGGAGTCCTATGCCTTTGGTCAATAGTCTGGCTATTATCTGCTTTTATTATATGAGTTCTTTTTGTACCATGGTATTAGCTGACATAAGTATCTGGTCCTGGGATGAACATTTCTATCTGGAAATTGTCTAATTCTTCTGCATGTGACTCCCAGGTTTTTTCTACTAATTATTTTCTTGAAATGTAATAATAGAGATTCCCAAACCCTAAGAGGAAGAAGTTCTTCCTAATTCCTTAGCAGATAATATTTTCATTATTACATTTCAGAGGAAGCCAGAAATACAATTTGTAAGTCTGCTAAACCTTCTCTCTTGCCTTACTAGTCTTGGCTAAAGATAACCCATGTCTGCACAGTCCCCTAATGCACAACTCACTAACTTGGAGTGGCAGGTGCCTGGCAACTGCTAACAAAGAAAAAGGGAGAAATCACAGAACTACGTTTTAGAGATGTGCTGGCAACAGACATCCCTGCTTCACTGGGACCATTGGTGGGTTGGTTAAGAAGCCTTAGTGTCTCAGTGCTAAGCAAACAGACTCTTACTCCTCCATTCACCACTTATATTCCAAAGAGAAACTGACCTTTTTGTGCTGGGATTCTGGGAAGTGAGTCTTTTTTTTTTTTTTCAGTTGAGATCATATAACCAGAAGAACAACTCATTGTATCAGGAGAGCTGTGAATGAATGTTAAACTCAAATAATATGCCACAGCATACGTGCATGATGATCATGACAGACAAGCAACAGGGAAAAGGAGCTGGGTCTGGTTGGTTTTAGTGACCACAGATACTATCCAAAGCTGCTTCCAAGTATGAGCAATGGAAACTACGATTTTGTGGACAGCCACACTTCTGGCTGTCTGTTTGCCTTCAGCCACCCTTCATGATCCAGGCATGAGGATTCTGCATTTTCTCAAAGGTGCTGCTTCAGTGCTACAGTGGGGAATCACACAGCTAACAGCCATAGAGTGCTAAAAGAAGGTGTGGGGAAAGGGAAAAAGGAGGGTGTGTCTATAAGAGTTGCACAAAGTCTTGGTGTAAGGCAATACTCTTCAATAATAGGAATGACGTTAGTAAATCAACAATGACCGAGTGTTTTTGTCCGTTTTGGCGGACGAAGGGTTTTTGGCTAGTCAGAGCCCTGATACAAGTACTCTGTAAACCTTGCTGTGGGTCCTACAGCTATGCATATGTAGGTACAGAGATGCCAGGGGGTGGTTAATAGAACTTGATGCTGGAGCTTCACTCTGCTGTGATCCAGTCCTGTGATCCACTGCTGTGATCCATGGCCAGTTTTCAAACTAGCTGTGTTATTTCAGCATAACTTTGAAGTGCCTGGTAATGACAGACTCATCTGAAAATCTTGCTTTTCTTCCTTTTTTTTTTTTTTTCCTTTTCTTTGCATTGAAATGAAAATCAGATGCCAGAAATATCTTTTAACTCACCACCTTTTCTGGTCTCACAGCAAGAATCTTCCTTTGTGTTATTCCAACACCCCATACAGACGCTGCAGACTAAAATCTCCCCCAGCTGCCTTCCAGTCCCCTTTCCCTCCACCCCTTGGGAAGGAGCAGTGGGTGCCTCTCTGTGCAGCTCATGATTGCACTTGATAGCCCTCTAATCTGTGTGTGCTGCAACCACATCGTGCTGTGCAGTGCAGCTGCTCCCCACCACCTGTCAGCGACCTGTCCTGTCACCTGTCACCTGCCACACAGCAGAGTATTTGGCCTTGGGAATAGTCCTTTTTCATTCCAACTTTCATGGGAAGTAGTGTCAGTTTTTAAATCACTCACGCAACATGAAGCTGCTGCTCAGCCTGGTAAACAGATTGAGCTACCCCATCTTGTGAGCCCACTTTTACCATTACCTTTATCTCTGTAGCTGAATGTCAGGCTTGAGAACTAAGCCTGGCTGCATTTTCTGGTTGTGCATTCATCCCTTGCTAAGCACAGGGCAAGCAGGCATGCAACACATTCTGTGGGTACAAGAGGGGTTGATCCCTAAGAGCTGCTCTTCCAATCAGGATAAGAGCTGAAGTGGGGGCTCAGAGAGCTTGCAATGCTCACTGCTGCAACAGTGACTGTGTACAGTCACTTTGACTGTCTTCCTGATGCCTGGTTGACAGTGGCTGGAAATAAGCCAGGCTGTGCCCAGGTGGCCAAGAAGGCCAATGACATCCTGGCCTGGATCAGCAATAGTGTGGGCAGCAGGAGCAGGACAGGGATTGTCCCCCTGTGCTGGGCACTGCTGAGGCCACACCTCGAGTGCTGCGTCCAGTTCTGGGCCCTCAGTGCAAGAAAGACACTGAGGTGCTGGAGTGAGTCCAGAGAAGGGCAGTGGAGCTGGGGAAGGGTCTGGAGCACCAGTGCTGTGAGGAGCAGCTGAGGGAGCTGGGGAGTCTGGAGAAAAGGAGGTGACCCCATTGCTCTCTAAAAGTACATGAAAAGAGGTTTTAACAAGATGGGGATCAATGTCTTCTCACAAGTAATATGCAACAAGACAAGTGTAAATGGCCTCAGGTTGTGCTGGGACGTTTTAGATTAGGCAGTAGGAAAGATTTCTTCACTGGTGATTAGGCATGGGAACAGGCTGCTCAGCCAAGTGGTGGAAGCACCAACCCTGGAAGTCTGCAAAAGATGTGTAGATGCAGCACTTGAGGACATGGTTTAGTGGTGGACTTGGCAGTGCTGGGTTAAGTAAGGATTGGAGTTGATCTTAAGTATCTTTCCCAGCCTAACTGATGCTATGACTCTATTCTATGGTTCCTGTACCTTACTTCACCACCGCCGTGTGCTGGAGGACAAGGCTGTACTGCCGAGTTTCACTGTAGTCCTAGGGACACTGCATCCCTGAAAACAGAAGGGGTCATACCTGATTAATGCGCACTTTGCCCAAACCCTGTCCCGGCGGTTCCCGTTCCGAGAGCAGCAGGAGGGGATAACTCCCGCCTGGATCTGCCGGGGCTGGACGGGCGGCAGCAGAGGGAGCACCGGAGCCGCGCAGCGCATCTCCGCTCCCCGGGCCTCACGGCACGCCGCTGGAGCCGCTCGGCCCCTTTTGTTCTTTGCAGGCGTCTCCTTAGGTCGTTCCCTGCAGCCTGCCCTTACATGTGCGCCTAGCTTTCCCCGTTTCACTGCTCAGAAATAGAGAAACAGGGCTGTGTTCCCGACGCCAGAAATGAGTGACCTCGCTTGGCCACGATGTGGCGACAAGGCTTTTTTCTTAGCTTGTTGCCGTCTGGTGGATCCCTGGCAGATATCCTTATCTGCTACTTTTAACCTTCGCGGATCCAAGCGTGGGAAAGATTTCTGCTCCATTCCAGCCCTCTCGGGTTTTTTTTTGTTTGTTTTTTTTTTTTT
>VWYE01026529.1:148014-166469 GCA_013398995.1 Alaudala cheleensis
GGTGTTGACCATGTTCATATACCCTTTATATAAATCCTGCTCTAACAGGCTGCTAAGCAGCACTATGACAGCTGCACTGACTGATTCCTCACTCAGCATGGAAACCGAGGCAACATCTAATGTACAGACTTGAGGTGGGGCTTCCTTGTTCTCAATAGCACCCTTGTGTCCTTACTCAGACACCCAGGGGCTTTCCTGTCGTACCAACTCAGACCCAGCTCCTGCATGTAAGTGAATTTCACTTTTGAAGATTATGATCTGTAAAAGAATGAATTATATTGCAGCTGAGAAGCCTGTCAGTTCAACTCTGACAAAAATTGCCCTCTTGAGAAAGATTTCCCTTCAGAAGAGGCAGATTCTCCAAAAGAAAGATAAAGCAGTTTGAAATAAAAGCTTAAAAGGAAAGCATTCAACTACTTGAATATAATACTGGAAGATTTTCTATTTTTAGTCAAAATGCTTTGAGTAACTACATGTAAGTAAATGAGGGGGGAGTGGGGGATTTTGGCTCTTCTCAGCTTAATGACACTAAACCTGCAAATAATTCCTGCCTCCACTTTCAGTATCTACAGTGCTTCCTTCACCAGGACTGACAGCTTCCTTCCTCACCAGATCACGTCACTGGCTTTCACCAGTGGATTCATATGTTGCCTGGTTCATATGTGACATGCTAACTAGAGACCATCTTTAAAATGGCATTTATGAGTCACTTGCTTTTCAGCTATGCTATCAAAAAAATACAGTTTGAATACATAAGGGCATGAAATAAACACTCTTAAAACACTGAATAATTTTCTCTGACATTTTCATTCTCAAATTGAAAACGCTGCAGTTCCTGGAGCACTGCAGCCTGGTTTTATCACCACAAGCACATCCAAACACAGGTCAGGGCTATTTGAAATTCTTCAGCATGATAACTTTGA
Source organism: Alaudala cheleensis (assembly GCA_013398995.1). Lineage (NCBI taxonomy): Eukaryota > Metazoa > Chordata > Aves > Passeriformes > Alaudidae > Alaudala > Alaudala cheleensis. The sequence continues at coordinate 148,938 of VWYE01026529.1, forward strand.
CCAGAACTTCTGGAAGCACAATCACATCTCAAGACAACGTGTCCAGCTTACCACTGCTGACTGCCAGGATAGAACACCTCACATGTTTTCCTACTTCAGGAGCTGCTAAAAGGGTGGAGATATCAACAGAGAGAAAAAAAAACCCACCTCTCATGCCCACAAATGTGAATACTTTTGGCTTCCAGCTTGTTTTCACATTACAGCACACATTTTCAGTACTTAGAGAAAACAATTTCTTTCATAAATGAATTTACTGCTGTCAGCTTCCTGAAAGCAAGCTTAAATCAGTTATGGCATGCATTTAAAACTCCCCATGTTTATAAGCCTGCATAGCTTCAGGTAGAAGAAAAAAACACCCTTTAGGCGTGTAACTGCACATGCCCCATGACGTGTACATAGCAAGATTTTTACTTTCAATTGACTAAATTATGTTACGACCAGGTGGCACTGCCATTCCTCAGTGCAACATGTGATGCTGGTTGCGTTGGAGGTGATTCAATAGAGGCAATGAGCTAAAATTATGGCACGCATTCTCTGGTTCCTGTTGTTCTCATTAGGAGCCTAAATTTTCAACGTACATTTATGATTCTAGTTTTGGGAGAGCTAGAAGCAATTCACACCTGCGTAGGAGGTACAGGAAGAACAGTGCTCTGATTACGTCTCACTTTTTAGCAGTGTCTTGAACAGCTTACTGGCTTGTACTGATTCTTGGAAAGAGGCGCACCTATTTTTGAAGAAAGCAAAGCCACTGCACACACAGTGGTTTACAGTGGTCCTACCAGGTGACAGCACAGATTCAGACCTAATCATGGCCTCCTCTTGAATGTGGCAAAGACATCAGCTTCATCTCCCTGTTCTGTTTCAAACATCTTAAATTGCTGGGTGGAGCACGGGATTGTGGTCAAGCTAGAGACCTCAAGCTTTTGCAGGTTATCAAGAAAAATGGACACAACAAACCAACGTATCTTCTTGCTTATGCTTGTTCATAGCATCAAGTCATGAAAGAAGCAGGAACTTAAGATTATGTGTTAACCTTATTCCTTTGCATATTGTCCATCCATTCAGAACTTTCAAGTGCTCTGAGAAAAAGTTCTGAAATAAATAGCCCCTGGCAGAATTTTTGCTTTCTTAAAAGGGCACCTTCTGTGTGGCTGAATTAAAAGCCTGGCTCAAGATGTAATACTGCTATGGGAAGTGAAGTCTGCATCTCTTGTGAAAAAAGTTTGCAAAGTTGGTCAATGGATGTCAACATGGAGGGGCTTTGGAAATAATCTTTTCTCCACAGAAGGCAGCTGGGTCTGGCTGGCACCAAGTGGCCTGGACATGAACAAGCCAAGGCAAAACTCTGCCGTGGTCAGACTGGTAGCCATGTGCTGCGGAATAATGGGGAAGGGAGGTGCAGTAATTTTGCCTGGGACAGGCCAGTTCATACTGCTCTAATGGGAATCACACACACTCATCTGAGAGCTGTGTATGACCTGTGCAGGCAAATGAGGTTACACCTGTTTGCCTTGCCCTGCTGCTTCTATACAGATAATCATCAGATATCACAATGAGAAAGCAGAAAACAAAACTACTTTGTTTTTCCTACCTATAAAAAGACACAAATTCATTAGCTTTGTTTCATTTCCCTTTTTTTTTTTTTTTTTTTGCATGCTACGTATACCCATTCAGAAGTTGGAGGTGAGAAAAGAGGATGGGAGTCATTGCTCTGAATGGTTTGGCATTAACATGTCACCAGCTATGAGGGGATTCATCAAAGTCAAGAATAGCAGGTGATTCATGGGCAGTGTCTGTTCTTTTGTACATGCCTGGTTCAGGTAATGTATTTGCTAATTGGATTTTGTGTGTCATGCAAGTGAGATGGGGGATTTGTCAAGGCTGAATATGGGTTTGGCTGTTGGAGTACAGCCTCCACACGGTGCAGCTCCCTGAAATGGCCCTAAGGCATGCAGGTCCTACTTGCAGTTCTGAATGCCTGGACCCAGGACACTGAAGGGTCCTCACATAGCTGTGGCTCACTGCACAGATACACTCTAAAATAGCTTGTTCAATGGTTTGTGCTGCACAATTCCCATCCTAATACTTGCACTCTGATCTAGGTCAGCAAACTTTGTTGTTACGGTGATAGGTGAATGAGACTGTGGGAAGACCTTTGTGCCTTGCAGTCACTGCTTTTCTACATCCCTGAAGGAAAATGGAATATATTTTCTCTCCCCCAACTTTCACCTCTTCTGCTTTACCTCCAATATGACAGACAGAATCTTCTCAGACACAGACAGGATTCCCCAAGGAGGAATGCCTTGCTCTGTATCAGATGTGAGTGAGTTATGAGTGTCCTGGGGACCTGGTGGAGTGATCTCTGCTAGCTCAGTAGTTGCCTGTTCATTTCAGCAGGAAAGAACAGCATGCTGTTTTCCATTGATTTCTAATTAAATACTGGAAAATGACCAGGACTAGCACTAAGGCACCCAGACACAATATGGCCATTACCACCTTTGCCTATGCTCCAGGTACTACCCAGTCTGCAGAGGAAATTCCTTTGGTTGGGAGATCTCTCTATGGCACAGAGCAAAGCCCTGGGCTTTCTCCAGGAGCCAGAGGAAGACAGCTTGCACAGCATTGCCCTTCAATTTTTATTTACTTTTCTATTGCTTTGCAGGACCCTTGGAACACAGACTGAAGCTCCTGTCAGAGTCTGATGCCCTGTGTCCAGGTCAGCCACTGTCCTCAGACATTGTTCTCTGCTTGAAACATTCCTGTGAAGAGCTCTCTGAAGATATTCAGTAGCCCCACCTACATTTTGGTGCCAAATGAAATTACTTGCTCAGACCCAGCCAGGCTAGTGGGTGAGCCTGGAGTGACTGCCTGCAGACACCAACTTCCCTCTAGAAGGAGAACAAACCACTCACTTTAGTCAGTCTTGCAGACCTGGTTCTGGGGCAGCATGGGCACGGTGCTCCCACCTAGACACTCCTCAATAAGGCATCCTGTGGGCATCAAAACTTCTTTTTCCCACTCAGCCCGCTTCTGGTTGTAGCTATCTCTCCAAGTGCAGTGTGAGGAGAGGTAGAATCAGGCAGAGCTTCATAGCATGGTCCAAATCCTATAACTTAGATTTAACACATATCCTTGCAGTTAGAAGTAAACTTCTGCCCTGTCTCATCCAGACAAAGGCAAATATCTTCATTGCAAGCAGATGTTCTTTACACAGATGCAGCTCAAAATATGAACTTGAGGCCAGGTTTCATCCTTTTCCAATTGGATCACCAGTCACTGAGAACCAGCCTTTAAAAATTTTTACACTGCTGGGCGTCCCACAATCCATCCCACAATTGTACCTAGGCACTCGAGTTTGTTTAGCTTTTCTGCTGTGCCAGCATCTGTCACACTCAGATTTTTACCTTCTCTTTTTGGTTGTTGTTTTTGTCACATTTCTCCAAGCAGAGGAAAAGTCTGCCGGGTGGTTCAGTGCAAGATGTCTTCCTTGGACGCATGGACCACAGCCTCCTAGTCACTGAGCAGCAGAGAGCCTGTGTGCATACACAGTGACCCTTCCCACTCCATCCTGAACAAAGATGTGGATAGATTCAGTGTGGATGCAGCCACACCTGCCTGAGAGGGTGGGAGTATGTGATGACAGCAACACCATTCACACTGGGCTGGCTGCTACACTCTCTGATGAGCATCATCTCCTCTGTTTGTGAAGATGCCTTTCCTGCACAGAGGCACAGGAAGGGAGCAGTCACCAAACATTAGTTGCCTGAGTGCACATTTCTGTGTCTTTGCACAGCTCCACCTTCAGTGTCAGTGTCATTGGTGATGGTGGGCTTTGTGTGGCAATGGTTGAGTCATGGGCAATGTTCCCTGTGGGTGTCTGTTCTCTGGGAGAAGTAGCCTTCCAAGGGGTACAGGAGGCAGGTCAGAGATCCCACATGCTCTCTGTGTACTTCATCTAGAGTCATCAGAAGGAACCAAGCACTTCCTGCAATCTGGAGTGAGACAGCTTATGCTTTGACAAGAGAATGGGGTCAAAATTCTTTCCATTTAAATGCTGCAAGGGTTTATTTTTAATGCAGCATCAAAGATACACTGTATGATTGCAAATACCTATTGTTGAATGATGTTTACCAGGAAGGAACATCTGAGGAGATTGTTTCTGGAAACTCAAAGCCAAGAGAAGAATGTTTGTCTGTTATGTACCAGTATCAGTCACTTCAGGTATCCATTCCAAACTGCATAATATGGTAGGGGTGAGTTGTCCCATCCTATAAATAGCAAAAAGAGCAGAACAACAACCTTCACAGTGCTTAACCAAGGAAGCTGAAAGTGTGAGAGTATGGAGATGATGACATATGAAGTACAAAGAAAGAAACCTCATGGGGCCAGGGAAAAACAACAGTGAATGCTCCAGCCCAAGAAGAAAGGACCCATGTATTCAGCAAAGCTGTGAGCAAAGAGAGTTGCTGAGAGGAAAGATGTGAGAAGTGATAATGAAATGTGAATATGATGAACTGCACTTAAAATACAGTTGACAAGTGGCTTAGTTCTGTAAAGCTGGGAAAGAAATGGATTTGGAGGGCGGTCAGACTGAGGCAGTAGCCCCTCCTTTGACTCTGCAACCTCTTCCAGCTCCTCCCCTCCCCCTGGAGGCTGAGAATTACTTTGGGAAATGGGTTTTGTTGCAGCCTAGCTACTGGAAAAGATTTTAAATCTCTTTTTCAGTACCTGGCAGGAAAAGGAGGTAACAGGTTTGTGGATGGAAGTGTGTAAACTAGGAAGATGAACATGCTACTAAAACAGGCACACTGGCAGGCCCTTGCCCTCTGATGATAGCACAGGATTGGCAGGACAAAAAAATCATTCTGCTATCAAAAGTATAAAACCCCCAGCTTATATGCATTATTTGTGCCAAAGTGGGTCGTGGTATGTTGTGGTTTGTCTGGATTTTAAGGCTAATAGACTGTTCTGTGTCCCCATGTTTTGTCCAGGTCTCAAAAGGTGTTTTGACCCCCCCAAACTACTTACCCCAACCCAGTTTTCTTGAAAGTCCTACGCCAATCTTTTCCCGGACCAATCTGTGTTAAAACCTGTCTCGGGGGGTCCCCTAATTCAGGACACCCCATTCGTCCATGGAGCTTGCTTGCTTGCTGTTAGTTTCCCATTAGTTCCTAAAATCCTTGTTTTCCTTTACATTGGTCAAAGTGTTGGACCTACCCCTTGTACCTCCCCTGGTTTTAAGCTGCCGTGCGCCCTGCTCGGGTTCTGTCTGTCCCTGGCTGTTCAGGAGAATACACCCTCCTGGATCTCAGACAGCAGCTCTCTCTCTCTCACTCCTTGCCTCCAACCTGCGGTGAGCCCGAGCCGAGGAGCAAAAGCTCTCCAAGCTGCGCCTCGCTCGCCTGCTCGGGAGACGCGTCCGTGCTGAGGTGCCTGAGCTGGCTAAAGGACTGCGGCCACAGCAGGGGTGACCATGGCCTTGGGCAGCAATGCCGGCACTAAGTCCCGAAGAAGGGTGGGACAGGGGTGCCAGTCTCTTTACCACAGTCGCTGGCTGCAAGTTCCAGGCTTGCAAGGGGTCCCCACTGATCTCAAAGAAAATTACTGAGTATTGCAGGTGAGCAGAGAAGAACAGATGCAGATTTCGTGTTTTGACTCAAGAGTTTTTTAAGACGGCCCTATCAGATCTTACCAAATCTTACCAATAAATTTGTCATTACCAAAACTCACTGATAAAAAGCGGCAGAATTCTGCAATTTTGTTCTGTTTTTTATCAGAAAGCCAGCTCTGCTTTCTCGCTTCATTTAGATTAAAAAAAAAAAGGAAATAAATAAAAAGAGGAGGCAGTACTGTATCACCCACTCTAGCCTACACAGCCAGCTTCTGTGACCACTTGGCCATCTCACTTTTTCTGCGGCTAGGGTGAATGCTGAGCCAAAGGCAGTGTGAACTTACTCTATTTTTCTGTCATATTTAAAGTCTATTTTATAATTGAAATGCCACTACCTTTTTGATCCTTGAGACTTTGCTGACTACCCCAGTGGAGAGTAAATGACACGGTTTTAAAGAGCAGGCAGGGTTTCCTCTGTTGCATGATTTCCCCCTGGCTCTGTTACTGTGAGCCATCTTAAGGAATGTCTGAGCTGTGCATATGTGACACAGGAACATCTGAGCTTGTACGTGCCACTGCGTGTGTTTGTTACAAATTGTGCTTAGCTACATAAGTGTCTTAAGTCTTGCTTCTAAGTCATGAGCACTTTGCTGCTTATATCCAGAGCGAGGGGTATGGGTGCCTCAGGACTGTGCTCACCCCCCAGTCCTCTGCCCCCTGCAGCAGAGCTGGAGCTGTGGGACCAGCCACATCAGTGCACAGCTCCCAGCTCGGCAGCCTCTACTCCTGGCAAAGGTCAGGTCAGTCAGAGCCTGCAGGGACTTGCATTGCATCTGTCAATAAACGCTCACAGGTTCCCTCTTGCTGACGTTTATGCAAAGGGATGTCCTTTCTTACAGGCGATCTGACCCGACGTTCACTCCTGGTTACTGCCAGAATTGCTCTAGGGCAGACCCACTAATTGGCTATGGAGGTCTCCTGATCTCTGCAGAGTACAACTGCTGCACTAGAGAAGGATGCTCATCCAAACATTCACATAGAATTTCCTCTTTTCAACCTATCTCTATCTACCTATCTATCTTTATATCTCTATCTCTATCTCTATCTCTATCTCTATCTCTATCTCTATCTCTACATATCTATATGATAAATCTGCCTATATCTATATTATCTATTTCTATCTCCAAATATATATGGATCTACATATCTAGTGTATCATCTATATATCTATATAATCAATCTATATATCAATATATATAGATGTACTCTGAGTCTATATGCAGCTACATACTTTTTCACACCAAGCATAGATTAGAAACACAATAATCTTCCCTAAGGAACTAGTTTCAAAAGCTCACCTCCCTATTAGTGATTTCTGTACCATAGAAGCTTTTTGGAAAGCCCTAACTTGCAGACATGCACAACCACCTCTAGTGAACTAAAAGTTGTTAACTGATGCCAAACAACCAACCTACTATCTTGATACAAATAATAGCTCAAAGTAATCCGACATTAATTTCCCTCAGTATTGGAGGAAGTTGCTACTTTATCTTGGTAAGAAGAGATGATAAAATAAGTTGTAGAAGGACTAAAATAGGATCCTAATCTGCCATGCAGGTGTTCACAGCTGTTTTCCAGGGCCTGACTTACTCCTCACAAGCTATCATGTAGGCATTCTTCCAAGGAATCTTTTCCTCCTTGTGCCAGGATTATGTCAGCAGAAGGTTCCTCCCTCACCCTGTAAGAATGCTGTGGCCCCTGTCTCTCAATGCTTGCCAGATGTGCAGCTTTACTGCTACCCTAAAGGTGTTCCCAGCATCCCTTTATCCACCATGTCCCTCTGTGCTCAGATACTCACTATAAAATGATTCCTCAGCAAGGATTATGCCCTCGTGCACTTCCCTGCATCAGCCATTCCTGAGATATATCACTGGGAGTTTGGGACCAGGCATGCAGCAGAGCCAGGTACCTTTGCAGGGTGGGTCTTTTCAGGGGAGCTGCAGGGCACCAAGACCTGGGCAGTCCTTACTTTGCTGCAACCTGCCTCACGAAAAACCTCAGGCTTTTTTAGTGGTTGTTTCTGAGATTCTCAGAAACCTCATGTTTCCCTCTCTTTTAAAAGGCATGATTGTGCTGCAGATGTCGAGGTTGTGTTCCCTACTGTGTGTGTTTGTTTTCTCTTCCTGGAGAGCCTTCATGTCACCTTCACTTCACCTTGTATGGTGCCTCTGCATTTTGTCACCTACCACTGTCAGCTACCGCAAGAAGCACAGATTTCTGTTCACTTCTCTTACACACTGAGCAGTCCTTCCCAGAGCCTTGGTGTAAGAGCAGCTGTGTGGATCAGCAGACGTGCCCTTTGGCTGTGACAGAAGATAATGCAGCCGAGCCCCACTTCCCCACTGTATTCATTATTAATGAAGCTGAACATAAGAGCAGTTCATCTGAAGTAGCACAAAGAAGAAAAGAATGATTCACACCTGCCCTTGCTAATGCTTTCAGATTTGCTGGATTTCCAGTGGCCCAAAATTAAATCCCCATTCCCTCCCTTTATCTTTCTAAATCAGGTACAAGGCTCTATCCAGCTAGAGGAAATTTCAATTTATCAGAGGGAGAGTGGTTTCTATATGACACCAGCAAGTCACATATAAAACAGTCCAATAGCGATACCTGGAAATGCAACATGGGGTTTTGGATAGGGAGTCTACTTCAAAGGGCTTTCTGATCTATTTTTCACAATAGCGTGCTGTTCTGTACTGAAATGAATGTGTAGAGATTAGCATGTGCCCAAAGTAGCATTTTCCTCCCACTATGACCACAAAAAAAATCCCATTGCATCAGCTAAGCTGCTCCTCTGCAGTGCTGTGGCAGCAGCAGAGCAGCAGGATGTGCAGCCCAGGGCAGTGGCACAGCCAGCAGCACCCCTGCCTCGAGGGTCCCTGTGGGGGCTCCACCTGTCCCCAGAAAGCAGTGGGAATTCATTGCCTGCTATGGGGTAGCTACTGGAAGGGGACAGAGGGTCACTGGGATTTCATCTCCATTCCTCCTGAATCCTGTGCAGCAAAGGAAAGTTTGGGTACCACTGTGAGGATACCTTTTGCTAAAAGGAGCTAAATTCTTACATCTGCTCCCCAGGGCAGTAAACATCATTAGTGATGCCAGGGAGGGCTGCAGCAACAAGGAGAGCTGCAGAACTCTGCAAAAATGCATCAGAAAATTGTTCAAATTTATCTTAAAAAGACCCTCCAAGTTTTTAGGTTGGCTGTGGGAAACAACAGTATGGGCATTCCAAAACATCCCCCTGGCTGCTATGCCACACAGCCACACCCTCATCCTCACAAGACAGTGCCATTGCTCTGGTTGTGATTTCCACCACTCTCCAAGCACAAAGCCCTGAGGATTCTGCAGCACATCAAAACTCGAAGTCAGAGAAAAATCCTGCACCACTACACACAGTTTCTCCAGCCTGGAATCTTGTGCAAGCTGATCGGCAGTAGAGGAGCTCCAGGACTGCTGTTGCAGGCATCCCACAAGGAAACAGTGCTGAGGGCTCCCTCTCCTCCTGGGTGGTAGAGCACTGAAAGCAACAAACCCAGCTGACCAGAGGGTCTGAGCCTTGTTGCCAGCTTACTCAGACACAAAGGCTGTATGGTTCTGCAACAACATATTTTTAAAGGGAGTCCCCACTAGTCTCTCTGGACAGCAGCAGGCCTAGGAGAAGCACCAGAAGGTGTTAACATTTATGGAGGGAATTCTGGGGAGGAAAAAATGAACAATGATATGAAACATTTCTAATGAACTGTGAACTTGAGAGTTATTTTACTTAGCTGCAGGGAAAAGACACCAAACCATAACTAGTTCAGTTAAAATCATGCTGCTGAAGGCTTTTTCAGCTTGGACAGAATAATGAATAAGTTGAACACTAATGGTGTTCATTGTTACTAATTACTGGCTGTGGCGGAGGGTGCTAGGAGACAGCCTGTGTCCTGCTGGGAATACTGTCTGTGGGTCACACCTGCTCTGACCTTGCCGTGCTGTTGAGTGCTGAAGATCTGAGGTTCCAAACGGTGTAGCACCCCATTCCCATCGGAAAAACAAGATCTAAAGGCCTTTGAAATTTACAGAGCCAGCCAGCTCCTGCTGGCTGGCCCCAAGTGAGGGGACCACTTACTCCATAGCAACCCACAAGAGCACAGCAGGCTTCTCTCTGGGGTGGCTGCTCTTGACAGCACCTGTGAGAGTTTTGGAAGTGCATTTCAGTCTCAGGGCACTGGCAGTTTTCAGGGATACCCACTCCTCCAGTGACTTCAGAGCAGCTGGTACTTCAGTCTGCATGCTGCATTGAGTGGCCAAGCCATGGCCCTGGCTGCCCCACTATGTGGGCAAGGAGCAATTGCACAGCCCAGAACATCAGTGTTCAATCTTCCTCAGAGCAGCAGTGGCTGTGCTTGAGCCACTCCTTGAGTGAGGGCTTTTTTCTTGCTTTTCTTGCTTTCCGCACATTTCTCCCCCTCTGCCCTCACTTCACCAGCCCTTTCAATGCTTCTCAGTGTGAAGGCCCTTATGCCTGCTGCACAGGGGAACTTCAGAGGACACAGCTGGACGCTGTATCCCTGCTAAGAAACTCTGAGCCAGATTGCAATAATCTCTTTTTCAAACATTTTCTTTGTTCTTTTCCCCCCATACATTTCCTCAAAACATTTCCTCTTTCTCTCTCCTCACTTGTGTGTTGTCCTGGATTTCATACTCCACTTGAAGGTAACTTCAGACAGACCCCTTTTGATCAGTTTCAGTGAGATCTTATCTTGGTGTAACCTCAGCCATCAATCAAGCTCTGCACAGCTACTTCCCCACAAATGGGGCTAGGAGGGAATCAGAAGGGTAAAAGACAGAGAACTCATGGGTACAGACAGTTTAAAAAGGAAAGCAAAAGCTGTGTTTGCAAGCAAAGAAAAACAAGGAATGAATTCACTGCTTGCCATAGGCAGGCACGTGTTCAGCCATCTCCAGGAGATTAGGACCTAATCACACACAACAGTGACTTGGGAAGACAAACACCATCACTCCAAATGTCCCCCCTTCCCTCCTTTTTCCCCCACTTTATATGCTGAGCACAATGCCACACAATCTGGAATATCCCTTTGGTCAATTGGAGTCTCCTCTCCTGGCTGCGTCTCCTCCCAGTCTCCCAGGCACCCCCAGCCCCCTTACCAGTTTGGCAGTACGAGCAGCAGAAAAGGCCTTGGCTCTGTGCAAGCTCTGCTCAGCAATAACAAAAACATCTCTGAATTATAAAATCTGTTCAGCACAAATCCAAAACATAGCAGCTGTGAAGACAATTAACTCTACCTCAGACAGAACTAACACATGGTAAAGTAACAAGTTTAGTTCAAGTTCTTAAGAGAGTTGGCTATTAGTTTTCTGAAGTCTCAACTTTTAGAAANATCAAACTACGGGATGTCTTTGATGAGATGAGATTATTTTAGTTGGAGAGTATTTCTCCCTGCTCATGTTTTGCTCCCAATTTGTCATTCTGATTTCTGTTTGGACTCTGTCCCCCTTTATCACTTTTGCAGATTTCTCAACCACTTTCACGGGAGGAATCTAGATATTTTCTTTATTCTTCAGACTAAACTAGATTGAGCTAACTTTTATAGGCTTTTATGACATCTTAGAACTTTTTTGACTTTTTTTTTTTTTCCTGGAAAAACATAAGCAAAATTAATCACAGNACCATCACTCCAAATGTCCCCCCTTCCCTCCTTTTTCCCCCACTTTATATGCTGAGCACAATGCCACACAATCTGGAATATCCCTTTGGTCAATTGGAGTCTCCTCTCCTGGCTGCGTCTCCTCCCAGTCTCCCAGGCACCCCCAGCCCCCTTACCAGTTTGGCAGTACGAGCAGCAGAAAAGGCCTTGGCTCTGTGCAAGCTCTGCTCAGCAATAACAAAAACATCTCTGAATTATAAAATCTGTTCAGCACAAATCCAAAACATAGCAGCTGTGAAGACAATTAACTCTACCTCAGACAGAACTAACACATGGTAAAGTAACAAGTTTAGTTCAAGTTCTTAAGAGAGTTGGCTATTAGTTTTCTGAAGTCTCAACTTTTAGAAAATTATGAGGATTTTTAGCTAACTTAACTGTCTCTGTGTAGCCCCATGCAATGATGACTTACAAGCATTTGCTGCAAGCCAAGTCCTGTACATGTATAAAACAAGACACTGTAGTTTGACTAAGACATGATGCAAAACCTGTTTTGTTTTCCAGTCTTCTTCAGATAAACAAAAACCAGTCTCTGCTGCATATTAGAGATGCTGAAATTCCAGGCATCTGAACTCAATGGATGTTAGAGAAGGATGGGGGTGCAACTGGAAGTAACATGAATGATGGGTTTCTGATCTCAGTATCTGCTGTCTGCCTAGCTCATCAGCACTAGATAATTAACACTATCTTCTCACTCTTGCTTTCACTAGGGGCTGTTTACTAAGATGTGATGTCTCAGTCTTTAAAGCTGAGAGAACCTTTTACTGTAGTGAACATTTTAAAAAATTTATATATATATANCATAAGCAAAATTAATCACAGCTGGAGAGAAATTGGACTGATCATTCCAGTAAACACTACGTGTGCTAGTAGCTGTGACTTTCATTTTCCGTGTTGCAGAGAGATTAAGCAAACAAAGCTGCAGCTATTCAGACTATTTGTCTCATTAGGAAATAGAAGAGTTATTTGTTCATAAATACATTGAACTGCTACAGCAGCAGCTGTCTGCACTGAAACGGGATACATTTTGGTTTTGCTCTGAAACGTCTCTATTCTGATGCATTATTTCCATGTGCAGAGACTGACAAAGTGGTGCCAGAGGATATGGGAAGGAAGCCTTGAGCCACAGCTGCCAGCTTCAAGCTTACGGATGGCTGTGGTACCTGATCTGCTTACTGAAAAGGTTTTAGTACTGTCAACAATAACTTGGGACTCCTTCTTCCTCATAATAATAGCCATGATGTATGCAAGCTATTTTCTTATTAATGCTGCTGGAAACATGTGAGGAGGAGCCTGACAGGAGTGACAGATATCATCTAATTTATCCACCCACTGCAGCATCCTTCATCTTCCGCACACAGTGTTTTCTGACACAAAGGAGTGAATAAAAAGGAGTCCTAAGAGTCCTTGCAAGCCCCTAAACGCAAAGAATGATCTGAGAGACTTAAGGAAAAAAATGAACATGGACTTTTCTTTTGTTGTTCAACCAGGAACGATTTTCAGTTAAAGAGTCCCACAAAACCTCACACTGGTCCTGAAAGCCAGGCACCTAAAAGGTGTCTGAAAACCATTTTAAGATTTGGATTAATTATAAGACCATATTTCTTCCTCAAGAAAAACTATAATTTATTAAATTTATTTTTAAGAGCAATTTCTTTTTGTCATCCATTTTGAACAGATTATGGCAATGTTTAACTGTGGTACACTTTTTTTGTTGTTGTTGTTTGGTTTGGTTATGTTTCTTTCTGGTATCCCAGCATATTTCTCCTCTAGACAATCTCCAGACATCTAGTTTCTTTAAAGCCATTGAAGCCAGTGGTAAAATTTCCTGAAAGCCAAGATTGTATGCCTTTCCATTACAATTATACATCACAACTTTGTGGTTTAGGTTCCTTAAGAAATACCGTATTTGATTGACTTTTCTAGCTCACATTTATTTTGTATTAACTATGTGAAACACTATTCTGACAAATACAGTAATCAAATTATTCTGGAAATGTGTGTTCTCTTAAGCTGTCAAAACTATGGGATGCATGTAAAAAAAGTTAGCTTTCAAAAAAAATCAAATACTGTAACTAGGCAGAATCAACACATGCTTTTATTTCCATTGCATATAAAATTTCATATGAAGGTATTGATGTACAGTACTAACCCATAGGCTGTAAGAGAGGCTAAGAAACCAGTGAAAGAATAGCCATGTGCAATGTTCACACAAGTTGCCACTCTCAAGACATCCCCAAAGAAAATACCGAATTAAAACAGTAACAAGAAATTGTTCATGATTTCTCTTGTGTAGTGTCCCTTTTAGACCATATAAAACAAAAGCATTCGAATTCCTTTGGGCCAGGGCTGCTAAAATCTACAGTTTGTGTCAAAAAAGGAGATTCTGTTTTTTCTTGGAAAAGAATCTCTCCTTTCATGAATAAGTCGCAAGTTACAAGGGCTGGGCATCACTGAAATGGAGAAGAGGTATTTACCTCACTCTGGCAAATTCAATGATACCAGCTCTGAGTTATCTGGAGCAATGTGACAAGTCAAACAACAAGAGCTGCTCAGTCCAACCTGCAAACCTAATAGCAGTGTTATTAAAACATCTAACAGTTTACTGCTCTTCTGGAGAGCTAGTGCACTATGCTACACACACCTGCACAAAGCTTTAGCTACACCTATATAAAATAAACTTTGGCTACTTGTAACACTAATATTGGAAAGCATTTCCAAGACTGAAGTTGTATATCCTACTATGGATTCTGCTTATACAGTGATCATTTGTGCTACTAAAGAAGAGACATTACAGACAATTGTAAAAGTGTATGAGTTACACCCTCTTAATTCTGGTCATTCCATTTCACAATATGCATTAAAATCAAATGTTTATTAGAGATGCTTTCCAAAGCTGTTTCAGTGCAGTTCAGCACTGAAATGCAGCATCAATTATTAATCTTTTTTTAGGAACAAAAAATGGCTGCAATAATCCCCAATTACAGGCTGTAAAAAGATATTCAGAGACAATACAATTATATTACCAGAAGTCTGCAAAAGCTTGAACTTCCAGCAGGGTCAAGAATGAAAATTTATTGTAGTATTACACATATTAGCTCGTAAGAGTATCCCCCATCAGTTAGCAACTAAAAATATGGTAGAAATGCCCAGCCCCAGCCCCAAGGCTACCTTACTTTCAAATGCAGCTAAACAAGAAAATATTGTTTAAAGTTAAGGCACAGCCCTGGGACCAAAGACCTGCAGCTTTTAAAATCAATATATCTTTATGTATTTAATACTTCTCTTGAATCTTCCATAAACGAGCTCTATGGTGACACCGAATATATTACAGGAGAAGAAATGTACAAGGAATATGTATACACAATAGTCATTCTCTCACCAAGAGTTTCCAGATACAGCAACACCACCCTGACAAGGGTGATGTTATAATAAGAACAGATAATTTACAATTAACATTACAGTATGTACATTACAATAAATACATGGTTGTAAACAGAGACAAACAAGACTGTATTACAGGTAAGGTCATTTGGTGAGAAAAATGCATGGCACAAAAAATAAATAATGCGTCTGAAAAGAACCGTCAAAGCTTTCTATAAAATCCATTTCATTCAAGTTTTTAAACTTCTGAATGCTATTTGTTCTCTCTATATTCTTTCATTATCCTTTTTGAATGACACAAAACAATTTAAGAATTTAAATACAGCATTACTGAGTACAGCAACTTGCAAGCTAAAGTGAACTGTTATAAACAAGGTGATTTTTCTTTTTTCCTCCCACTCAATATCCACCCACTGCATTTTTTTATGGCAAAGTATTCACAACACATAAAGCCACTTGTAAATTGTATTTTTTAAAAGCAGTGTACAATGCTAAAACACACTTTGGCAAAAGAGGAAAAAAAAGATTGTACAGTGCATTATATCCCCAACTCTAAGAAATGGTATCATTTTCTATGATTTGATTGTCCACATGTACAGGTGTGTATCTCACAATGGTTTTATGTTTATTCACTTTCAATTAGTGCAGAAACAAAACCTTCCAGGTCCTACTGTTTATTCTGGAATTTATATTGCTTTTCCACTACTGAGGTTCCAGGCACTCTTGGGGGCTGCAAGGACTTTTAGATGGATCAGCAAGAAATGATGAAAAAAAAAAAAAAGTAAAACAAAAAAAACCCCCTTGAGATATCTTCATTCTTTTACTCCTTTTCATCTTCTGTGCTAAGGCCCTGTGAGGGCTAATGGTAAAGAAAATCATGACCTGGATATAGAAGAATGCAAAAATTATTTAAAAGTTGAATTATTAGCCAGTTAGTCTAAAACAGGTTTTTATTTTAGATCTCTGGTAATTTAAATTTGCTTTCATATCTGCAAATTTGCTACAAAAATATCCAAAGGGAAAATAATGGCTGCTGCTATCACCTTTTGTTAAGAAATTACCTTGATATTGTCATTTAACAGAATTTTACAGCATGGGAGTCTGCTAGCCTCCCTAGCAAAGTATTTCCCATCTTCTACACTCAAAACTACAAATCTAATGAAGAGTAAAGTGGAGGAAATGAAATCTCTTTTTCCATGTGACCAAACAAGAAGACTGAAAAATGACAAATATGAACTCTTACCTCCCTTTAGCTTTCCAAGTTATGGAAGCTTTCAGTACCAATCAAACTAAAAAGTAGGATTCCCTTAGCACAAACTGGATAAAGGATGAAAAGATCTAGGATTGAAATAATATGGAGAAAACTACAACTCTGATGATGCACTGCTCACTTTCATAATATAAAAAGACAAGACTGGCCTGGCTCTTCTAGCAACAAAGACATGAAAAAATATTGTATTTATGTTATACACCTCTCAGATTAGCAAATGGTTTAACTATATAGCTACCCAGATTAAAAGTTACTGGGAGTCATAGGTTGGAAATATTATGCTTTCTTGCACCAGAACAAATGTTTCATACATTGTATTAGTCTGTTCTGATTTAGCGGTCTGTAGCTCCCAGACAAAAGCAGTCTGAAAAACCATATTTCAGAGGAACAGATTTTATTAGAATAGCAAAAGAGGTGCTTTTGTATTAATGACAATTAATTACTCATTTACAGGCTCTGGTCCTGCAAATCTTATTGTTAGTGGTACCAGCTGGTATCACTGGGATCACTTCTGGTAGTAAGACAGAGTTGGCAGGATCAGGCCACTATGAGGGCAAAAGCACTATACAAGTCCACTAACACATCTGGGAAAATTGTGGTAAAAGAAACTCAAAAAAAACTATCATACTGAAAAAGTTTTATGTAGCACAAAGAATATTCGTGGAACTCACTAATACATAAAATAATAGACCTTTACAGCTCAATATTACCATGACATTCTTAGGTGCCAAAAAAAAAAAAAAGGAAAAAAAAAAGAAAATTAAAGAAAAAACCCCTAGAAGTATTATCCAGTGTAGTACAGACTTGTACTGAAAATTTGTAAGTTACTCTTTGGAAAAAAAATAACCAGTGGCAGATGAAAGTATTTTTTTTTAATATAATACCCCAGTATATTTAATAAAAGTAAGCTCTAAAAAAGATTTCTATTTCACCTATTATACAAAATGGAGAGGATAGTGCAACCCACTGGGTCACATTTCTTTCAGTACTGTCTCAGAAGATTAGAAATTAGAAAATTATGCAATTTTCACAGCTTATCTTCATGTTGGTAACAGAACCCATTTGTGTCCCATTATTTTTGTGAATTTGTTTTCCAGTAGGAACCTCAATGCTTTTTCTGTCTGTTTCCTCTACAGATGAACATTACACAATATCTTACATTACAATACAATGAATTCAAAAACTATCAAAGCACAACAACATTCATTTGGCAGGTGGAACTCCTCTGAAAGCATTTGCTTTATTTAATAGAATCTGTCAAATAGAGACCTCATTAAAATGTAATTTATGGATGTTCTCCCCCTGCCTTCTGACGCCATGGAGGTGAAAATTCTGGTTACAATATTCCTGAGTGCCAAACTGAGTCATCAACTTCAGTTTTGATCAACAATCATCCTGGCAGATAACACCAAGTTCTGACCATGGTTGTAGTATGTGACATGTACTTCGAAAATCATTACCTACATTAAAAAAAAAAAAAAAATCCAAAACAAACCCAA
>VWYE01026529.1:166559-209988 GCA_013398995.1 Alaudala cheleensis
AAAAAAAAAAAAAGGAAAGAGAGAGAAAGAGGAAAAGAAAGGGAGAGAGAAAAAGACTGCATTTTCACTGTTATGTGTCAGGAGAATGTTCTTCTACCACACAAGGCTCTGCTGTTTGGTTCTCCTCCTCTTCCACTTCTTCCCCTACTTGCTCATCAAGGGGAATTTCAGTGGATTCTGAATCCTGGGTGCAAAGAGTCTTGGAGTCACTGAAGCTGGTGTCTTCTTCTACTTGACTTCCACTGTCCTTTTCGGTGTCTGACTCACCAGCTTCCTCCAGTGTTAATTCAAATTGGAATTTTTCAGTTTGACCCTGCTTTCCCTCTTCCTTTTCTTCAGGTGCAGGAGAGGGACTTCGCGGGATTGTGCTCTGGTACCATTCTCGATTGTCCTCCAGTGTATCCAAGATATCCTGGGCATCCGGGTGAACGAGATCTGCCCATGTCTCCCACAAAGGATGAACAATGTAATCTATAAAACCCACCTGTTTCAAATAATACAAGAATATGATTATTTACAGAGAAATGAGTAAGTCATGCAAAGTATGAAAAACATAATACTAGGAAGGGATACAAGGTATCACTTGTGTATATATATATACATATATATATATATATACATATATATACACCTTTTAAAGGTGGCTGAAAGGAAACCATACTAGTTTATATAATAGATAAGGTCTTTCTCTTTTCAAAAGTCTGATTCAGGATATTGGATAAGGGCAAGGAAAGGATTTGTTTTGAAGTGAACTGGTCATTCCAAACAACTCCACTACATCTAGTGAGCCAAATACCAGCTTTATATTTAATTCTGTTTTTGAAGGAAACCCCAGTCAGCGGTACAGTGATCTCTTTTGGTGTGTATGCTGCTTTTCAGGTCAGGATAGTGATGGAATCCCTTTCAGCAAACACACTGCCACGCAGTATGCTTTCACAGTAAAAGTCTCAATTTGCCTCAGTTACTACTGAGGAGCTGAATTAATTAACTCAGAGGAAGAAAAAGAAAAAAGGCATTCAGAAATTATTCAAACTATGACTACATACCATCCTTTTCTTCTAAAAGGTTTAACCACCTTATCAAAGCAATTACCTGTGATTTTTCTACAGATGCATTGTGCTTATCACACATGGGACTTATCTCCATTCCCCTCTCTCTTTCCCGGTCTCCCTGACGGAAAAATTCCTCCATTATTCTGTCTGTCCATTGGCGGTAGAGATGGAGTGGCTTGGTAGGGTTGCTCAGATCTGCACAGTGCACCATATTCTGAAGAACCTAGAAGAGATTGAACATCTGTGGTGTTATTACACTGAAGAAGAGCAGCTCCTTTTTTATTTACATTTCTAGTGACTGTAAAACAAAATCTTGAAAATACATGTAATGCAAAATGTATTCTAAACAGCCAAAAATTATGTGCTTATGTGCTTTTCACACTTGCAGTAATAGCCATGAATTACCTGGCTTCTGCTGCTTCTGCCACTGTAAAGGTCACACAATCCTTGTGAGAAAAAGAATAACTTTTTGGTGATTTGAAGGGAAGGCCAAAGCCTAATTTAGTCCTGAACTACCCTAACACTTTGTTAGTCTCACAAAGAGTCACTTCAACCATGTCACTTAGACCAGGGAGAAAACAGAGGGAAGCAACAAATCATGATGTGAGAGACAGCTCTAATCCGTGCTGGAGAATAGGGAGGACAATCTTATTAAGTATGTAACACAAGTGACCGTTTTCAGATGCATTTCCTTACCTGAATCCTGTCTGAATAGTTATCAAGAAGCAGGACACCAGAACTGGTCACTTTTTTAGTTTCAACCATAGTTTTTAAATCAGCCAGTAAATTCATATGCTTAGACATGTCTGTTGCAAGCACCTGGAAGAAAACAAACAAAAAATGAACACTATGTAAATGACTCTATTTGGGGTTTTTTTGAAAAGTAATTGAACATATAAATAAACAGTTTTGGAAGGAACCAATAGCTTCTATGTCTGAATACATGTCACAAGTATGAGGTTTGTAACAGTATTATTTATTAGTTATTTATTATATTAGTTATTTTAAGAATATGACAAAATTATTGTTCAGCATTGTTAAGAATGAACTGATCAGCCCAAATTAATTGTTAATTCAATAGCAAATCTCTTAACTGTGATGGTATAATGGCACACATGTCAGTACAAAACCAGCTTGAAACAGAATTGTATACCTTCTAGAAATGCATGTAAAAAGTTGGAACTTAAAAGAACCCAGTATTCATGTTTGGGTAAGACATGACAAAATTTAAAACTTTCACTTCATTGTTAACAGGCCTGATGAGATGTAATTTACCATAAAATGTTTCTGTGCTTTATTATTCAATGTGCTAGCTCTACAGAAGATGGAGTCTCAGAACTCACAATGTCAATGACCATTTTCCTCAATGATTGTCTCTGTTTCTTGGTCAAATTCTGGAAAATGTCACAATTTTCTTCCTGTAGCAGCTTGAAACCCACAGCTAAGTGATGATTCTCCAGTACTGATGAGTCATTGTACATCAAGGCGAGTTCAGAATCTGCAATAACAATTGCAGGGCAGGACGTTACTAAAGCCTGTACTTCTACCAAAACCTTTAAGATCCTTTCCAAATTCATTACATGCATAACAAGATTTACAGATAAACTTTTAGTAACAGCCCTGAAAGTTAAAGAATTATTGACTGAATATCTTATTAGGTCAAGCCAAAGAATGTTGAGCAAAACAAAGAAAAGGCGTTTCAATGATGCATGTACATGTGCCTGGAGTGGCAAGGTGGAAAAAATATAAGAAAGATAATTTTCAGAATATATTTCCATATCTGCATGAGGTAACTTAGAAAATATTATATGCATAATATATGTATAAACACACCTCAACTAAAACATACTCTGATGTGTTGCCTTCTCATGCCTCTCTCCATCACAACATTTAAAATTTTATTGTTAGTCAGGTTTCAGCTTTCTAGTACTTTGACCTGGGAATACTCAGCTGAGGCTTTTCTGCAGGTCTGCTGCAGAGCACAAGCTTCTTGGTCTTCAAATCATGTCTTTCTGCAGTCATCTAAGACACCCAGATGCCTAGTGAACTAGGCTTACAGTCATTAGTCTGTGACAATAGAAGGCTGGTAGGATGGTAACAGCTATGCTTCTGTCTTTTTCATGTAATGTCATGTGGTGTGAAACTGCAGGCAGTGGCCTTGCCCTCTGCCTTGTGTTTGAGTGTGGTCAGTCCCTGATGCTGTCTGTAATACTGTCTTGACCAATGGAATTATTCTTACCTCAGTCACCCCATATGGCTGTGAGGGTAACACACACTTTCCCAGCCATGCCTGTGCTAAGATACACCTGTAAGGTCAGCTTAGACCGACTGAACAGACAGCTCTGAGAAATCAAAGCAATTATGAAACTTTCTGTACAGCTTTAGCTTTAACCCAGCTTTAACTGCAGTCAGCTTGCATATGCTTTGAGATACAACTTGCATATAAATATATCACAAAAACTCAAATATTTTTATGCAATCATACTTTTCATGTGCTATATTAACTTCTATTTATTACAGCTGTTCTAGCCTAAGTCTACCCATACATCAGTCTATTCCACTCTTTGTCCTCTTTTCTTCTTTTACACCAGCTCTATTTTAAAATGCCTCTAGTTCAATGGGAGGCCTCTAAAAGCTTTCATCTCCAAATCTTCAGATTTCATTACTCTCATTATCTATTCTCCTGCTGTCTTCCTCTCCTGTCTTGAATAAATCGATCTGTTGAATCAGGAAAGTCTTCCTCTGCCTTTCCTTATCCCAAAGGCAGCAAAACCATAACAGCAGAAGGAGAAAGAAAGCAAGTTTGTAAAATGATCCTCTTTTGTCTTTCACAGAACACATACAATGCTTGCATGCTTGTTTTTCTTATGCAGAAAACAGGCACTGGTTTGTTTTCCTTTCAAACAGCCTCCTGATTTGCTGCAACAGCAAAGCACTCCACATTGCCAAAATACTTTGGAAGAGCTGGAGCTACAGACAGAGCTAAAATGCACTCAACTTCGAAATGGATGTAGAAATGGAAAAAAGTTCCCCTTGGTAACCTCTGTAGCACAATAGATTCAAGGATATTTTTCTGGAAGGATAGAGTGGTAAAACAGGTATCTCCTCTGATGCTAATACTTCATAATTGTTCTTTAATAGCATTCAAGAAGGATCACTATATTAGACAACTCTGTAATAGGCTTTAAACAGGAAAATAATCGTCAGAAATATCACAAAACTAATGTCAAAAAGAAGATGAAAATATGGCAAATTGTACATACTTTAAATAAGTCTGTGTATTTTTTAAAATGAATTCTTATATTTAGTTAACTGGAAAAACAAAATTAGAAGGAAGTGAATTATCTTCTAGAGGTCAGGAAAATTTTGGATTTGAGAAACCAACATCAGATGATCTTTTTCTGTCTCTGTCTCTGCAGTTTCTTCCTTGTACACAGAACAATTTAAAAGAAACAAAATCTTTGTTTCTTTCAGCCTTGCAACAGCAGTTTCAATTAGTGTTTTTACTTGACTGACACATAAGCCTCCTTTATCAAAAGCTGAATTGAGAAAAACAACATACATTTTCTAAGCTGGCAATTATTAGCATGACTCCTACATCAGCTGAATTTCAGTCTATTTAACTAGAAGTAAAAGCTTTATTCATCACTACTCATCCCTTCAACTAAATCAACCCTCTTAAACCTAAACAATTCACTGGTTTCCTCATAGAACCTCAGAGCCACCAATATTACATGGTACTCAATTTCTGACTCAACAAGCAAAAAAAGAGCTTAACTTACGTATGTCCACTCTTAAGAATTCAGGTATTATACACTTTTTTTTGCACAAAGCTTGATTCACTCTCTGCCTGTACTACACTACTGAACTGTACTGGTACCCAGTAAAACACAAAAAATCCAGAGTCAATCTTAATCCTCTTCCATGCAGATGAGTCATCAAATGAAATTTCATTATAGGGTGGCCCTTAGGCCATTGAGACAAACAAAACTAGGCCATGCTACACTGAAGTGCATTAGAATATACAGCAGCAGTGAGTCAGAGGGGGAGCTCCCTTCTTCAAACACCACTGCTGATTTGGGGTCATTCTATTTCAACACCTGTGAAACAGATTTACCCATATGCAGAAGTGACAGTATCTATAAATGTGCAACCAGATGGGTCAAATACACAACCCTAGGTATGTTTCCATTTCTGTTTTGTTTTTTGTTTTTTTTTCTTCCGTGCTTAGATTATTAGTATTATTTAAACTTTGTTCTTTTGGGTCAGTTTTCATAAAAGGAGAAGTTGTCAGAGAGCAGAGAAAACATAGTATGACGGAACCTTTACTGACCTACAAAGTGCTAACCACAGATAATAGTGACATAAATCAACAAAATCCAAGCAGGTTGCCACTTGGGCAAGAAACCATTGAGTAAATAT
The DNA here is from genome assembly GCA_013398995.1 of Alaudala cheleensis. NCBI lineage: Eukaryota > Metazoa > Chordata > Aves > Passeriformes > Alaudidae > Alaudala > Alaudala cheleensis. Next base: position 172,034 of record VWYE01026529.1, read on the forward strand.
GTCATGATCAGGTTCAACAAAGTTCACACTTTTTCTTTCAGTAGATGAATAAAGAGGGGATAAAGGTTCAGCAATGCTGCAGACAACAGCCTTGAGGAATGCAGAAGTACACTGGGTTTCAAATTTCAAGATGACATTAGGGTCAGAAAAAAACAAACATGTTTATCATAGCTGCAGAAACAGGGTGAGGAAATTCAGTCTACAAGGCGTGAGAGATGAAAAGCCAAGTACAGGATCCAGGCAGAGATTGTCATTACTGTCTGTTTGCAAAAAAAGAACCTTGCTTTTTTGCTTTCTGAATTTTTATCCTTGGTCATGTAACATGTTTCCAATATAAACAATATGAACTCTTGGGTTTTTGGTTTGTGGTTTTTTTTGGTTTTTTTTTTTATCTTCCTTTATTCTCTTCCTAAAACATTATCTATTCAGTGTAAATCAACTGTATTTCCAGGAGAGACAATGCAATACATTGAAACAATACATTGAAACAATGCCAGGCTTATAGTTCATACCTTAATAATTCTTGCTAGAGTGTAAATTATTTCTAAAGTTACAAAAAATGCAAAGTATTATCAGGTTTAAAATATAAACATCTATCTATTTACTGAGAAAAGTTAGAAATAGAAGCAGAAGATGATGAGCAGTCCTCACAGCAAATTTTTGAGAAAACCATTAAACTTACTTGTGTTGATAAGGAACTGGTTTGAAACCCCAGGATGATCTACATCATGTATTGCACTGGCAAAAATTGCTGCAAGAATCTCCAAATCAGTGAACACTGCCTAGAATATAATGAAACAGAAATGACAATCACCAACGAGTGAAAAATTGTTTTCACTAAAAAAGACTCTAGTTTGAATCTGGATGTGAACAAGTAAAATACATTTGAAATATACAATGATCTCTAGAGACTTTACACACAAGCTATCAAACTCTGGAAAATCATCAATTATGTAGAATTTCATAATATTTCAAGTTTGGCCAAAGTAAAATTATTTGTACTTCATACTTGGAGCATCACTAAATTCTGTGACAACTGAAGTATTTTCAGCTTCAGTCTGTAAATAAATCCACCTTTATTAGATAATTAAGTACAGGTTTCTAACTTACAGCACAAATTAAAGATAAATATTTCAGCTTGACTCCTTTGTATTGGTCCCGTACTTGGAAGATGCACATCTCCTATATAATGCTAAAGGAAATAGCGACAGACTACACAACATCTCACTTTGCATTTACTGATTTCCCATTTGTATGAGATTATTAGGAAGATAGGAAGTGAGGACTGCAATAGACTTGCGGTGCCACTGAGCCCAGTGCCCTGTTGGCAGAAGCACCCACATGATGCTAATGCTTTCCAAATTGATCAAGGACAGCTCAGAAGTGCATAGACCAGCAGTGGCACTGGGCAGACATTGCCATTTCACTGGCTAAAGCTCTGCTGTGAAGAAGGTCATGAACAAAAATTGATCTGGAAAAAACCCCCAAAATTTTACTGATGACTAGTTTAGTGGTGTTTTAAGAACATTATCTGATCTTTTTTCTTGAGAGCAAGAAAATCCTTCTTCTCAAGAGGTTTCCAAGTCTTTGAGGATCCAAAGCTGCCAACAGTCTCCAAGTCCACTTATAACGCTCTTTTTAAGAAGAGGGTAAAACAGACTTATTCAGTAACATGAAATATTGATCATTATAGGAAAGAGTAAAAATGCAGCCCTTCTTAAAAATGAAGGTAAATCCTTTTTGAACCAATAAAATTTCTGCTGCTTCCTTCACCTGAATTTTTCTATTTGCTGGGATATAGAAATGTCAACATTTGCTATGTTAAGACATGAACTGTGCTTAAAAGAGGGAAAATCTCCATCTTTCACATCCTTCTACTTCAGAGATTTAAGAACTTTCAAAGAAGAGAATTGCTGCCAAAAAATACTAATTTTTTTTCCCAAACAATCTTGAAATATTCATGGAAAGAGGGGAGGGAAGGGGTAGAAAAAGAGATAGTCCGCTGAAAATTTAGTAGATGTTCCAATTCTTAGAAATGAATACAAAAGTAGTCTTTCTGGATCAGAATTAACTTTCCTAACAAATTCCACTAGCTGTGGTTAGATGGAGTCCCACATGGAAAATTACTACAGAGCAGGATGTAGCATGAATATTAAGATGGTGGAAACAAGATATGCATTGTGTTACAGTGAAAAAGATTATGACAGCAAAAATCTGGATGATTTAAACTTAAAAGATGTGATATTTTCTGCACAATATTTACATGTAACTTTGATCCTCACAAAATATCTTTATAAGAACAGAATTCATTAAAGAAATGCTAAGATTTCTTTTAAAAATATTGCAGAAACTAAGATCTTTAATATTTAGTTTAGAACACTCTCAGTGCATCCCCTTCTTCCAAAACTGCCATTTTTTGTCTTCAGTGTAGTTTACCTCTAATGCTGGGGTTGATAGAAGGACATGGGTGGACTGAACAACATCTGCAGCATGTATATTATTGTGGTATGCCACATCTGCATGGTAATGGTCTTCCAGGGTCATCAAGTAAGTTATTAAAGTATCTGCTGGAATCTTAAAAGTTTTTAACAAGTCCCGCTCCTATAAAAGTAAAGGAAAAAATCAGATTTCAAAGCACAGACCGGTCTCCAAGATAAGAAAAAAAGGAGCATGACTGCTTCTACTTGCCTGAAAAATTGTGTGCATGATGACTGTCAGAGGTCTGTTTCCAGATAACTCTGCTACTCTGAAAACCTGAAGGCCCCACTTGTTCAAATCTTCAAGTTCCTAGAGAATCAAGCAACAAACAGGTTGAAACCTAACACAAAAATTCCTGCAATTTTTGAGAGAAGCAATTATAGACGACTCATTCAAACCTGGCCATTATGCAAGTTACATGCTGAACTCTGCAAGGGCTAAGCTCTAAACTCTGCAGACCTGCTCCAAATCTTGCAATATTAGATTTTGGATCTACCCATTTTTCACATTTTAGTTCTCCAAGCAGGAAAGACTGCCTCTTAAGTGGATGGCTCCAGAGGGAAAAATTCTACAGTCTCTTGAAAGAGTTTAAACTGATGCACTTTGCTATCTCACTGTCCATTGACAATGAAGTTCAGTGAGGGGAAAACCTCCAGAGATGCTGCAATTCTGCTGCCCTCTCCCTGTTCTCTTCAAATAAGATTTCTGAAAATGTTAGGATAAGCATATTTTAAAATGCAAAACTCAATCAAAAATCCCTTTATTCCAATTTTCTGTTACTACCAAGTAGTTAGAAAATTCATTAAAAAATAAGAGAAAGGATGTACATAAAATGATACAGCTAAAAATAGGAAGAGTAGCTCTAATGCTATATACTCTAATGCGATATACTGCTGTGTTTTTAAAAAATAAGGTTGCTATCTATACACTTTCATTCCTATGACATTATACAATATGTTTACTCTTCAATCTTCAGATATTATTTATGAATAGGCAGCTTTCTTAATGCATAAACAAATCCTAATTTATATTCCATCTCCAGATTAAATTGTCTTCATGCTGAAATTAACCCTTATGGTCTGATTCTGATTTTACTTGCTAATCTTCCACTCCAACAAATCTGGATTATTTCAAGTGTTATCAATGCTTGGTCCTGCAGCTTAAATCAATGTGTATAAGCAGGGGATGGAATAATACTGGAAATTATATATTTATATAAACACTCTGTTTATATAAATTCAAGGATATATTTTATACCTTGGCAAGGACATCTTCTTGATCTGTTTTAACTCCAAATCTAGGAATACTGGAATTAGTTAGGCTGGAGCTGTGCATGAGTTTTTTGACTCCACTGATCTGGGACATTGGTCTCTTCTTTTTCTCTTTCTCTTTCTGTGTTGGAGAAGGGATTTCAACTTCATGTTGCTTGTCTTCAAAAGAATGAATAAAAAGAGAATAATTTATGAAAGAATTATAAATATTATAAAATTCAATGTTGAGTTGCACCTTATAGAGTTTTTAATTCTTAGAAAAACTTCTTTTAAGGTTTTGCAATAGATTCTTTTTATCAAGATCACAAAACCCATGAAAAGTTAAATATAGATCTATACTTCAGTACAAGCAGACCTCTTTTACTCAAATTGCCTCATTATTTCTGAATTGGCTTTAAAAGCAACTTGTGACTGTCTGATTACCACTTCTGCCATATCCCTAGTGCTGTAGAAAGGGTCAATCATGTCAGTATAAAAACGTTATTACAACCACATAGGAATACATTTTGCAAGGAAAAAACCCCACCTTTGTTTCTTTTATTCAGGAGAAACATTCTCTGAAATTTTATTTCAAAAACTGTCCATGTGTGTCCTCATGTAAACCTTTAGAAAACTTTTTCAGGACTGGAAGGATCACATATTCCACCATCAGACCAGTGGTCTGGTCTACTTTGACTGCACAACTTGGAAAGCCTTTTGCCAGCCACATCTAGAAGCAATTTGGATTGCAGGCAGTTCATGCCACCAATGCAGCATTTCTGCATCTCCCAGATACAGTCAATAATAACAAGAAAACGAATGCTTCGTTAACCTCTGAATTTCACTGTGGGCTTTTGCCTCCACAGCAGTATCAGCAGCACCACTTAATAAAATTTATCAACATATGTGGCCAGCAAAACTTTAGACAAAAATTAAACTGAGAGAAAAGTATATTTAGGCAACTGCCATATGATTGCTGCAAACACAGTATGGGGTTGTGGAGCACTGGAAACACCTGCCCCAAAGAAACCCAAGTTATTGCAATGGAGGGCTTTTCTGATAAAACTACTAGGAACATTAATTATTTTTTGTTCCTTTTATTCATACTGTATTTCAATCTAGAGTTTAATGACTCCTTTCAAATTATCTTTTTTTTTGTTGTTATTGTTGAAATGTATTTCCACCCTTTCTAGACCTCAAGAAATAGATCAGTAAAACCCCAAAAATCCAGAAAATATGTTTCTGACACAGGAGATGATCCAAAACAGCTAAAAAACATCTTAAACTAAAATCAAATTTGAAAAGAAAGTAAGGAAAGTTGGGATTTTTACATGTGTACTTTTTTCCTTTCTGCAATATTCATTTCCAGTACAGACATGGAAACCAGAGGTTAGAAAGTCCATTCCTAATTACAATCTCATTACATGTTTGCTTCTCTGTTTCTTCAGTTTCTTCTCTCTCTCTCTCTATTTTTTTTTTAAATTATCCTTTAACAGATACATTTAATGGACACCTCAAATTCCAAACAAATCACAGTGAAGAAGAGGTTTTGGAAATGTCTCTTGTAGCCTGGTTGTTGCCTGCAGCACTGAGTCCCTGGACTACCCCATCATACTTGACCACTGTCCTTGTAAGCAGAAAAAGGTGAGGAGGAGTGTGGCAGCCCTTGTCTGGTGCAAAGTGGCAACAGATGCGGAGCTGTGACTTGTGCTTGTGCCTTGATGTTTATGGTTTCAGTTATATGCACAAAGTTTAGACCCATCAAACAGAGGTTCGTAAGCTGAGCTGTCAGACTAACTCAAGTGAAAGGAAGTGTCTGTCTGAATGACTTTAGCTTTCCAGAGAAACTCCATGGGACTGCCTCTGCTTTTGTAACTTTGAGCACACAGGGCTCTGCCCATCTGAACATCCAGAAAAGACAGCTTGCCATTTTGACCCTGTTTATGCTATGCTCAATGACAGGTTCTCAAACATTTTCTATTCATAGAAAACAGGTTAATGGCACTGAAAAAGTAAACCGCTGCATATTATTATACACAGTGCAGGAGCCTTATGTCTTATACACGGATTATATTTCTTGTCATTATAAATAACTTCAAATATTCATAGAGCCCTAAAGGGAAAGTTTGGTTTTGGTTTGTTTTTTTTTTTTTTTAATAAGAACAGAAAACCCTGTTTTCTCTCAACATCTTCCTAACTTATAAATGTGAGAAAGTTTGTAGATATTGAGGAGGTAAGTTATGTATTTAAAAAAATAAATTAGATAACAAACTCACTAAATATTTCTAGGGAGAGAAATTTTTCTCTTTTACAAAGATATTCAGAACCTGTATATTTAGACTGCATATTTTGAAAATATTTAAGCAGTACATCTGTAAATGAGGTGTTTTCACTATTGTGCTGTTCTTACACCTACAATTTAAAGTATCTAGTTTTTCATGCAGACAGAAAACCCATGGTCAAGTAAATCAAATGTGCTTGCCTTTCCAGCCCTCTTTCTGCTCAAGACTGAGATCTCATGTGAAAGGCTGACAGATGCATTTCTTTACTCTGTCAAAGTAAGTCTTAAGCTTTCAAATGAAAGCAAGCAGAAGCTGGCATCTCAGTCTCACAGCCTAAGTGGGTCATCCTTTCAGGCAACTGAAAGGGCATCTGAAGCTGGGCAGTACTGCTTGTCCACGACAGAGGCTTATCCCTCTACCAGTATCTGGATCCCTGCTGTGCTACAGCAGTGGGCACACTACTGCAGCCATGAGCCAGCTGAACAGACACATTCAGCTATCCATTTTGGACAAGGTGACAGGATAAAATGTATTTTACAGAAACCCTACTTCTTTCAAAAACGCCACAAAAAGCACCAGCTGTGGTATCTCACACAAAGTAAGATGGATCTTAATATGCATGACTGTCACTTTTTAAAGTACTTGTTATCCTAATTTAGACGTATTTGACTGTGCCCTCTTATTACACCGTCTTCATGAATCAATGGTATTTTGCTCAAAACATATTTTGAGATTGGTATAGTGTCTTTATCATCATGTTCAAAATCAACAATATGGAATGAAGTTTTCTTGATTTTAATGAATTTTAAGAAAGAAAAAAGCCATGGTGAAGGAACCATATTCTTTGTAACATTGTGTAGGGCTTTTATTGAAGCTCACATCCCAGCATGGCAAGATCTTGAGCTGCAAAAATCTTCCTGGAAAAACTCTGTTCAGATATTTAGTTAGTCACATACACCTAACTGTACATGTGCAAGCAGGGAATACCAAAATATATTAACTGCATGCTGTGAGATTTTATGAGGTTACATGTGCTTATGTGCTTCTAGCGCATGAAACCTCTGCAGTAATTCTGGTAGGAAAATACAGCCGTATTCTCTTTAATATATAAACCACTGAGATTAGCCCAGTTGGTTAGTGCATGGTACTAATAAAGGAAGTGTTGTAAGTTTGAGCCCTGTATGGGCTCCTTAAGAGGAGCCTTGATGATCCTTGTGAGTCCCTTCCAACTCAGAATATTCTGTGACTCTCTGCAATTCTCTATAATTCATTATATTAATTTCTTAATATGGTAGAAATATAGTAGTTGTAATATGTACATGAATGTTTATCTGTAATTACACACAGGGAAATCACATGTACAAATTAATTGAGCTTTGAGGAAATTGATCTAACCTGATCTCTGTATAAAATGCTGACAACAATATGCTAAATGCACAGTTTCTGAAAGCAGAAATTAATATGGAAAGCCACTTGCTTTTAGGCTCTAACACAGCCCAGAGAGATATAAAAAACCCCAGAAGGCAAAAAAGTTAATTCTTCATAGTCTTACCTAAGAAAGTGTTGGATATATATTCTGAGACCTGATTTCCTGACCTGCTCATTTCAGAGAGGTGGGTCAGCTCACGGTTGAGCATTCTTTTAAACTGGAAAAGAAAACAAAGAAGTGTTAAGTTAGTTACATACAAGATATATTTTAGTTAGGTTAAGAAAATGCAGTCACTTTATAACTGCGGAAAGAACATGGCATTAAGAATATGTACCAAAGTAAGACAACCGAGAAAGCAGAAATCACATGTACCAGTGATCTACCCAACCAATTTTTTCATGGATTGAACAATGTCCTTCTTAATCTTTTAAAATACACCACAGTGATTCAATGATTAAGGTGCTTTGATGTTTATGGTTTCAGTCATATGCACAAAAAACTCTAAGGCATTTGCACACACACAAGTTACAATATTGTCTTTCCAATTTTTCAATTTTCATTTGGAAAGTAAATATGAATGTATTTATGTAGAAGTTATTTTCTATTATTTTTCTCATTAAATCTGTAAATTATTCTTCTTTTGCATTTTTTGCAATCCATTAGGTAGCATTTCAAGTCTATCTTATCTCTCATCATTACTCTATTCAAAATTATTTGACAACATTCCTCCAGACAATCTAAATATCTTATTGATTTAATAATAGCCAATATGAAAAGAGGTAGGTTTTGTTGTATCTGACCTAAAATTATTATATTCAACCAGTCCAATGACTTGATCATCCCACTATCTCAAACTGCAAGCATATGCAGGAAACACTGGGATAGAAAATACCCATCACTGGAAACACCTTCTATTTCCCTTTTAATTAGCAATTCACTCTAGGCACCCTAAAGGACAGAAGCAGATACTAATATTCCATGAAATGTATAATTAATTAGGTACACATCACTGAGCCTTTCTTGATTCCTTCTAGACTCCAGGGTGAAATGATATCCTGTGGTATTATGCTTGACAGGTTAATTGCATAATACAGCTCTCACTGTCTTAGACACATTTTCATTGACTACAGCTCTGCCTTGGTATTACCAACAAACAGAAGGCAGCGTTACTTACCAACAATTCAAACAACTCTTGCCAATGAAAATTATCATGCACCTGTCTCTACTGAATTTTGCCTTCTATTGCACCATCCTTTCATTTTGTTGTTGGATTTCTCAGTCATCTTTTCCCTTAACAAAGTCTTTCAGAATCACCTTTTACCTTGTTCATTCAGTCACGACTATCTACTATATCAAGGAATATCTGCCCTTGGAGTATATACATGTAAATATTCCTCTATGTTGAAAACTGGTAATTTATAATTTATTCTTCTTCAAAGGAGATAAACCACTGTAGTAAATATTAACCATCCTATTTCCATTCTGGAATCATCAAAGCTATTTCTTCAAAGTGGCCTTGCACAGTGAAAGGTGTTATTTTCTTCACAATATCTTTGCAAGCCACCAATTACCATATTACTCAAAATGTGCCCAACAAAATTACCTCTAATAAAACATTATAACCATTAGCCACTGCATTTTCCTGCCATCTTGATGTGTGATCATCTCAGGAAGTTCCAGAGCTAAAAAGACTGAATCCTACTTTAGTCACAAGACAAAGGCTCAGCTTTGATCTCAGATATGTCCATGTGCTAGGAAGTGCTCAACACATGTCTGAAAATTAGAACCATACTGCAAATACAGCTACACACACTATGAGAACTATAGAGCTGTGCATTCTAGACAAAACGAGTCTCAACCTCTTCAGCAACGTCTAATGTTCGTCACAAATGTCAAGCGTTGAAAAATCAAGTCAATTGTACGAAGAAATAAAATGACTGGTCCAAAAATCCCAAGACTGTTTTTAAAAGTCTATCTTTAAACTTTTAAACGCTTAACACACTGAAGTCATGCTTACACTCCTTTTCTTCTGTTCCCACAGAAGGTGAGAAACTGTAATATGCAAGACAAAAACTGAAGATGTCATGGAATAACTTGTCTCCAGATGGCATCCAGAGACTGCAGCTTCAAATTAAATATTGCATATAGGAATCTTAATATAATGTCAAGGGTTGACAAAACCACATTAACTTCCAGGCATGTCATCAGTTTATCCATTACTACTTCAATATTTTCTGTTCCTTAATTCAATTAGCTAGTTCACTGGATCCTAACTTCAATAGATCCTCATCAGCCTGGTTGTTTCCTAGTAAACCCTTCTACATAATGCCCAATTTGGTGATTTTTTTGCTGAAGAAAAACACAAATTGTGTCATGTTTCACACTTTGAAAAAAAAGTACCGTCTAGTCAACACTGGCATGTACTCTTCAGGAAGTCTTCTTCAAAGTTTCCCAGCTTTGAAAGAGGAACAAATCAGCATGTACCTGACACAAGAAATAGGAAGGTTTTTTGGGGTTTGGGGTTTTTTCGGGGTTTTTTTGTTTGTTTTGTTTGGTTTATTTTGTCTTGTTGGTTTTGTTGTTATTTTTTGGTTTTGGTTTTTTCTTTGCCAAATGATAAATTTAACTGCAGGGAGTAAGTAGAGAACTTTGTTATTGCATACTGGGAATCATCTTATGGAACTTACAGAGCATACGCTCTCTGAGAGTTTTCAGCTCAGTATTTGTTGTATGAATGCCCACAACAAATGGAAGGTACATAACAGTCTTCTCTAATGCTATGTTCCCCACTAGTCTTATGCAAACCCACATCTTTCCACCTCCCATCACCCCACAAGTCAGTAGAACACGAAAACTCAACCATCTGCATGAGAACTGCAGAATAGTCTGTGTCCCTGCTGAACAAGGGTGTAAAGTAAAACAAGCCCCTCAGCCCCTGCAAGGCCTTCCTGCTGAGAGCAAATTCAATTGGAGATGCCTTTGGCTTTGAAGAGCTGTAGCGGCATGATTTCCTCATACTCTTTCACATGTTGCTGACGCCACAGGACCAAGACTTTAATTGACATTTATTTTGAAAACTTCTGGACCAAGCAGGAGTTTAGAGAACTGTTTTGATTTTCTAATTATCTGACAAAGCCTCACAACCACCATTGACATGGGATCAGATGAAGCTGAAGACCATACGCAGACAGCAGTTTCTGGTAGAGCAATAATGCTCTTTGAGAATATTAAAAATATAAACATGAGAGACAAACAGCAATCAAAATATTCAGGCATTTTTGTTGGTTATACTCTGTTTCACTGTATCAGTAGGTTGCTCAATCACCTTCTGCTTAATAACTTGCCTTTTGAGGAAGAAATCCTTCTTCTAAGAAAAAACTAACCAAAAGAGCAAAACCAAATTTAACCCCATTTTTTCCCCAATTTTACCTATTTCTCAAAGATTTAATTTGGGCTCAAGTGCACTCATATATAATCACTGTTTCAAAGATCCACATATTTACCTAGCTCTGCACAATTACTTTATGATGAAATTTTGCCTTTCACATGGCTCCCACAAGCTCTTATTGCCAACCAGAGAAGTTGGTTACATCCATGGGCAACACTGTTTTACTCATCCAAGAAACACCCCTAAGTACTCGAAACTTGGCTAGAATCCACAATCTCATAATTTGGCCTCCTGGAAGTAACACTTTGCACATTACATTCAAAACAAGTCAAACAGGACATGAAATCACCATGTTATGAACAGCAGTAAATATTAAAGATGATATTTTGAGTAAGAATTTTAAAAATCTTAATGCCATATACTTTCCAAATTCAAGAACATAAATCATAAAGATCAAAACTCTTGTTATTAATTAACATTTACACCATACACTTTAATTATGATATTGTGAGCTCAGCATGGGGAGGAAGCAGAGGTTTTTGGCTGATCTACGCATATATTGTATTCTCTTTCAGAAAGAAAGATTTTCACACATGACACCAGGCATTGTTAGATTGGAAAAATGACACATACATCCCTTTGGAATACTACAGTCCATGACTATAGCCTTAGAAAATCTCCCTGGATACGAACTGGCTATAAAATGTCCATTAAGCCAATTATACAATTCTTCACTGCCAAATACTGATGTCAGAGCAATGGAGCCATCAACTCTTTTCTAAAAATATTTCCTTAAGCAGAATTTTTAAAATTTTATTTGTTTCTATTTATTTTAGATTTTAATCTCAGCTGGATTTAGGGGAATATGGGGATAAAAAGGTGCAGAGCCCTCAACACAACTACAAGCAGAGCATTCAAATAACATAAAAAATGTCCCTGAAGTGAAAAAAGTAGATATGCACCTTTATCTCCCTTTATAAACCTACGAAATCTGCTGTAGCAAAAACTGTAATAAGTGAGAATAAAAGTACACACATTAAAGACAATGAACTGAGAACAATTTCCTAAATTGTGTTAACTTCCCAAGAAGGGGTTTGTAGTTTAGGTCTTTCTGGGCTGAAGCCCAGTGTGTGCACATCTCTGCATCTATATTACTTCTGTCAGCCTAGGACAAACATACATGGAGGGGGATCCATGGAGGGGTTCTGTGAAAAATAAGATGTTTTTCTGATGTCAGCAAAGATACACAGAAAAACAGACAAACTTTTGGAGTAACCATGTTCCCAGATGGCAACTAGAGCATTGATACATTTCTCGGGAGAATTTAAAGGTATGTTACAAAGAAAAACCAACTCCAAGGTCCAAATAAAATTGATTCATGGCCATGAACAAGTTTGGGCCGCATACTTTATATATATAGGGGTTATTATTTACGCTTTAGAAGATTTTACAGATTTTGTGTAATTTTCTTGGCTCAATAACAAAGAGCTTAATTAAAGAAGCAGCCAGCAGCTAGTTGTGTTGAGAGGATGCACACAGAACCACTCTTGCTGTAGACTCCCTGCAGCAGCAGGGTCTCTGCCATCACGCTTTCTGATCCAGTACAGAAACCGGCTGCATCCCAGGGACTGTGAAGAGGCTGCCTTTGGCACCCATACTGAGGGTGAAGCTACAGCTGGAAGGCATTCCATGGACCGAAAAGCCCAGTCCTGCCTGGCCTTCAGTTTGAGCATTCATCAAGTTTCAAGTCCAGTGGAGGCTGGAATAAAAATGCTGAAGAGTGACAAGGGACTCTAACAGCACTGGCTCCCAAACCCACATGGCAAAGATCTGGCAAAGATCCCAGTTTCAGCCTTTCTGGCTGCCTCTTTTCTAGGTAACATTTCTAATAGCTTACATGAATAGAATACATCCATCCATCCAATTAATACTTGGAATATTCAACTTACACAACTATATTTTGTTTCGGAAGTATCTACCAACGTAATTTTAAAAACGCTTGTATCTCAAAATTAATAAACTCTATTATATTACTAGATTTGAAAAGCTTGTGTTCTACAATAAAACAAAGAAGGAGTTTTAAATGAGTCAGCCTTACAAATTAACATAAGGCTTCTGTCTATACTGCTTATCAATGCAAGACTATCTTTGATTTTAGCAGCATTCTGGATATATAAACAGCATTCTTAGTAGCTAAAGGTTTGGGTTGAAAGCCCATGGGTTTAATAATATCAAGGCCAGGCACTGTATTTTATAATAAGCTACCTACCAGAAAGGCAGATATCTCTAAGGCTGTCTTTGTGAGAGTGGTGCTCATTATTTTCAAGAAAAGATACTCAACAAAAACCAGGGGTAAACATTCCCATTTTCTAAAATTTAATTCACAAGACATAAAGTACGACCTGAAGCACAAAGAAATATGTGGATAATAAAGGATAGAAACATTTACAGTGTTTTATCTGATATTACATAAAATATGTGAGAATAATGTATTTTAATCTTCAGAATTCCACACTCTACATAATTGTTTTGAATGCCATAGAAACCAGAACATCTCTTTTTTTTCTCCCATTTTTCTCTCAAAAAGCACTGTAATATAATTGTGCTCAAGCATGACAGCTTCTTAACTAAAATCATTGTAGACAGTATGGGACACTCTCTATACAAAGGACATTTTTTTCCCATGTGTACTCAATTACAGCTACCATGGTCTCTGTGAAACTTCAATTAGAAAAAAAAGTCTAACAATTCTAAAGGCTAAACAGTAAAAGTAAACTTTTCTCTTTTTTTTAATTGGTAATTGAATTTTTCTGATTTAGCAAGGAGGAACATAGCAGCAGCTGTCTAGAAATGCAAGAAATTCTTTCTAGTAAATGACAACAAATTACTTTTAGCTGAAATGCGAAGTAATTTCATCTTATTGTTTTGGTAAACAAGAAAGGAATCTACCCAGCTAGCATAATGGGATGAAATTTCTTCACAGATGGCTGATCAAAATAATACATTGTAACAACTCAGCATTAGCTGAGACTATTCATAGTTGGACATAATCAGGCTTTGCATTTCTATTTTAAAAGACATATATCTATTAGGAAAGTAGACATTAATAAAAGAAAGCATAAGAAATTCAATTGTGCAAATATAATGCTTGTGTTATTTTTAGTCATTTAATTTAACATATGCATTATTTCATTCAGGAGAAATCAGAATTTCTTTAAAGAAGAATTATATGGTACACTTACTATATGCCAAGCACAGGGTGATTTTCTTTTCTTACACACTCAATAACAATGATAAAAACATAAAAGCACACAAATATAATTTTTTAAGGATAAACCAAAAGCCCAGATGTGGTTTCCTATTCAGTGGATTTCAGTTCTCTGTCTTGACAGGCATACTGATTTAACTCCTTGATGCAAAACTTTCCCATAAAAGAGATAAAGCTTATTTAATTCCATTTTCTAGCAGTATTGCCATTTCAATCTAGTTCACACTTTGCCACATAAAAATATGGGTCAGTGTTAGAAGATGGCAACTTCCAATGTTTTAATCAATAGGCTGTCTAACACACACAGAGGCTCCCAAAAATGCTATTGAAACACAGTGTTCATAATTTTGCCTTTCTTCAGCTATTAAAACCAGTATGAGTCATGAATTCACCCATTATCCTCTTCTTTACTTCTTTACTCATGCTGTCTTTCTGCAGTATAGTATCTCTGTTTTGAGGTATTTGGTGTTTTAAAAACCTATTATTGGCTAGAAATACAGTTTTGTAGCAACCGTTTTCTGACAGAACACAAAACTGCTCTGAATTTCTTTGGCTTTAGATTTGGTCTAATAATTCACTGAAGCAATATAATTTTAAAAGTCCCAGCACAGTTTCTCAGAAAGACTATACTATGCAGCTCAATCTTCTTTCTGAATAAAGGCTTATTGTCTGACTTTTTACTTCAAATAATTCATAATCATATCACCCACAAATCCTCAAGTTATCCAGTGATCATGCAATCATGCACCATAAATCAAAGTTCTTAAAAGGTAAAACAAAATCCTACCTTTATGTAGCCCCAAGAAACTGAGAGTAAATAGTTTGCCTCAGGCATTTTTGATTTTTTCTATACTACCAATCTAAGCTAAATCAGTTCTTTGCTATCTGACAGTGCAAAAGACTTCCAAGAATAAAGATTCCTTCTTTCCTAATTCTCTTTGCTGGTCTTCAGGTTCTCAGCAACTGTGTGCTCAGGAGGCATACTGAAATGAAATCCAACTGTGTGGTCTTCCGATTGTATAAATGCCATTTGTGAAACTCCAAGCATTCAGACGCAACGCTGAAGACACATATTGTACGAGCTGAAGAAATTTCTGAAGAGCTAGGGATATGCATATTTCCTGAACACCAGGATTTAATGAATAATGTATGTCAAGATGCTCAGCTGCTCAAAGACCTGCTCTATCAACAGCTACCAAATAAGGACCTGAAGAGGAAGCCACAGACAGTGGCAGCGATCCCTCCCATAGAGCCACACCAGCAGCCAATCGTGTCACCCTAAAAGATATAAATCCGCAGGGCTGGTGTCGTGATGAAATTTCCCATTGGCTGATGCTGGGGACTCTCCTGGGCATGGGATATTTCTTTTTCTTTTGTTTTGTTTGTTTTTTTTTTCTCCCGACAGCAAATGACCTTTACTAATGGTATCCCTGCCTGCAGCATTCACATGCCATTCAAAAATAATTGGGCTAAGGTCTCATCACTTCAGCAGCATTTACCAGTTTTCAATGGATGCACCATCCAAGCAGTTAAAATTAGTACTGTGTATATATACATCTGAATTGCTTATTGGGTTTAATGTTTTTATATGGAAGAAAAATATACTTTGAGGAGTTCTTTATGGGGAAAAAAACCCACCATAAATAGATCTATTGCATTTCTTGAGCAGTTTATTATGTACTTTAACAATGAAAATTTTTTGGCTTTTATGCCATCTACATTAAAAAAAACTGATCTACCTCACACTATTGGGCCAGACTGCTACTTTCTAATGTTTTGGTTTTTTTATTTAAACAGATAAAAGCCGTTACTATTAAGCTAAAGCAGGTCACATATCTTACAATTCCCAGTAAATGTTAAGCTTCCATAGAGATGTAAGATGTGAGATAATAAGAGTCCTCAAATTCTCACTGTATTTATTCAACTTTTGCTCTTTCTGCCTCAGCAGATTATTATAATCAATTACAGCAATACATCATTGAAAAAAAGAAGGGATTAATTGAAAGTGGAGTGTGTCAGTGAGCTGACTGAAGCATTAAATAAAAGATCCCACCATCTGCCACTCAGAGACCAAAACCTGAAAGGAGGAATACATTATGCCCACGGCAGGGGGGTTGGAACTAGATGATCGTTAAAGTCCCTTCCAACCCAAGCCTTTCTATGGTTCTGTGATTCTCTTGCTTCACTTTGTGCAAGGCACATGCACTACTTCAGCAAATTTCTTAGTCTTTGCGGTGTCAAAAGAAAGGGAGAGTTATCTTATATGACGATGGGCAAATGCCGAAGGACAAGCTGAATGAGGTGCAGCATTCAGCCTAATCCCACACTGCTGATTCACTGGAAGATGCTGACTGAGAACTGTCATAAGAGAGGTTTTGGCTCAAGTAGTCAGCAACAGTAAGTGCTTCAAAAAGAATTGAACCTTGAAAAATCAATAGGGCAAAAATAGGATAGCAACAAATCTCTTCTTTACAGGAGAGAAATCTAGAGCAATGTGGTAACTGGATACAATCAACAGATCATCAGCACTTAAAGTATTTTCATGTGGCAGGCATACTGTTTGCCTTAAAACAGATAATTTAAAACATTTTTGACACATTTTAATATTCAGTTATACTTGGTCTGGCTCTATGAAGCTAGGTGTATGTAAAACAATTAAGTTTTGTAAACAGACCTGGGTTTAGTAGACACTCAGCAAGACGTTAAAGAATGCTTAAAAAACATACTAGTAGATTCTTTTTGTCCTGATTCTTCCAGTTCAGCTTTGTAATGCTGAATATAAAGCTTCTCTACATCTGTGTTTCATTGTCTTCTGATCACCCATAAGAGAGCACTGCTGCCACCTACCCAGCATCAACACAGAGCTGGAAATATGATGCCTTTATTCAGGACGCAATTTCAAGCATGACTTAGAAAATTACAAAATAACTTTTGGCTACTTTAGGAATGAAGCATGTGGGTATGAAATTTTGGTTGCAATAGGTAGTATGAGAAGACATTAGAAAGTCACGTTTTCAATCTTTTCTCTTATTTTGCTACCAAAGGTTGTTACCTCATGAAATATTAACAACTCTTCCCGAAGAACTGTTCCCAAAAGAACTTGATTCAGATAACGAATATTTAGAATGGCTGGTATGTAAATTACACCAGCTGTTTGGCATGTATTAAAAAATCATCAATTTTTTCTTCTTCCCCACTAATGTATGACACAAAGACACATTCATAAGAATTACTGCGTAACAGTTGGTTGAATTTATTGAAGGATGGTGTTTATCAAGGTTTTAGCTAGGTCATTTTGATATAAAAACAGAAAAAAAATTTCCCTCCAATGTAAATATATGTAACATCAATTCACTCTAGCTGCATATAAACTATTCTGATATAGGAAATTACACCTGATACACACTGCTTATTACTGACTTGTATTATTTTTTCAGGACTAACACTCTCAGCCTCATAAAATTAATGACTACTGTAATAGATTTTAATTGTATGACTTCACTGATTTAGAAAGCATGCCCCCTGACTCTGGCTACATGAGGTATGAGCATAGATGTGGACAGTCAGGAAATTCACACCATCTCTGATTTACAGAAATGGTTTTGGCTGATTGCCCTCCTGAACTCCCAGGTTGCAATCAGCAAACAACTAGCTGTAGAGGAGGTTATGCTGGGTAGATGAGTGCATGGCAAATAGCTGCCACTAAAAAAAATATCTAGAGGAATTTAAGATAGGAAAAATAGAATTTAAGGATTCTTATTTTTATACAAATATACACTCATGAAGCTAAAACATGGGGGAGGAAGGACATAATGACATTTTCTGCCACTTTTCCAATCAAGCATAGTATATGGAAATGGGAACGGTGTACTTTGAAATTATAGTGAGTGAGTAATAAAACAATTCAGAGGGAAAGAAAAAAAAAAAAGGAAGTTTTTACTGAGAATTGCAATGTATTTTCAAAGAATCAAGACAATGACCTTGAAAGACAGAAAGGTGATGGAGTCCCTTAATACCCTTAGCAAATGTAAGCTATTATTTAATCAATGATTTGGGACAACTTTCTCCAAAGAAGTCATAAAAAGAGGTGGCAGAGATCCCAGGAGCCGCCATGTTCAGTTTTAGCATGCTTTTAGAGACTTTGAAAATGTTAATTTGTGCTAATTAAAATTTGCAAGCAGGATGGATGGGTAAGTTCAGGCCACTTCGTAAAACCCCAGTCCTGGGTATAATGACAGAAAAGCTGATATACAAACATTCCATGCTTTTGTTTGATACAGAAATGAGACATAAGAGTGTAATTAATACGAGTCAGTATTATTTATGTATTTTAACATGTAATATTCTTGTATTGTCATAGAGAATTTGATTTATTACTGTAAAATATTTTGCAACACCACTCCAAATGTGGAGAGAAGGCATACTGAATGGGCTAAGAATCTGATTATAGACTCCTTTCTAACGGTCATAAACAGACTGTCTTCATCTAATGGGACTGTTTTAAATAAGGTTTTGCAAGACTTGAAACTGTTTCATGGCACTAAATTTCTTTGTTGGTGATCTGAAATTAAGTCACTACCATAAAGATTTCCAGTATGAAAATTTTGAGAACAGAAACAGTTGTGGGGAGGAGTGGTTCATGGGATAAACTGTGAGGATGTGAAAGTCACCACCAGCAGCCTCACATGTTCAGAATGTTGATTTAATTCATGTAAACTACAGTTCAGGGATTTTAATTGCCAAGACACTAGTAATAAGGAACACGGCTAATGAATAGGTAAACTACACTGAAGAAAGCAGGAATCCTGAAGAGTCTGTAAAGTCAAAACAGGGCATTTCATAGTAATACTGTCACTCCCAAAAATCTGTGTTTAGAGTCTTCTGTGACTCTAAATAAAAAGAGAGGCTCCAAACATCTTATTCTGGCAGCACAGGTTATGGAACGGTGCACACAGCTTTAGTGTATCTTTTCCTAACGCCCATTACGTATATTGTGTAGGAAAAAAAAATTCCAATATTATTCATGTGACTGAGAAATTCTTCTGTAATAAAAGAAAAAACTCAATCTATTTAACTTCTAAGCCCACAGCTACTCTGGAGAATCATGACAACAAGCAAACACAGCGCACCAGACCTGATTCTCTAGCACCAAGGAAGCAACAAGAAGCAATGGAAGGCAGCTAAAACTGCTTCAAACCAGCTGAGCTGAAACCAACCCACACTACAAACAAGACATAGGGAAGGTCAGTGGTATCCTGACTGCAGTAGGAAGGGCATTGCTAGTAGGTCACAGGGGGTGATCCTGCCCCTCACTTGGAGTCCTGTGTACAGAAGAGGGAAATTAAGTTGGTTTGGGGACTGGAGCATCTCTTACAATGAAAGGCTGAGGGAGCTGAGCATGTTCAGCTTCAAGAAGAAAAGACTGAGAGGGCACCTCATCAATGTATCCAATATCTGAAGGGAGGATGTTAAGAAGATCAATCTGGCTCTTTGCAGTGGTGCCAAGCAATACAAGAGACTGGGCAGAAACTGATGCACAAAAAGTTCCCCTTGAAGATAAGAAAGAACCTATGTGCACTGGAACAGATTGCTAGAGAAGCTGTGTAATCTCCCTCACTGGACATATTCAGGCACCATCCGGACTCAATCCCATGCAATGTGCTCCAGGATAATCCTGCTTGAGCAAGAAGGTGGGAGCAGATGACCCACTGGGGTCACTTCCAACCTAATTCTGTAATCCTGTGATTCAGTTGCAGTACTTTTATGAACTGTCACATGGGAGACTTATCACCTTGGTCTTTCCTACTACAGGTAAGTGATGGGTAATTAAAAAATGCACTTAGCTTTGAGGGAAGAGCAGTGCTCTCAAAGGCAATCTCTTGGATTGACTACGAAGTTGCACCAAGAACATTTTGAGATGTCTGAGCATCAGTTCTAAATACAAGCGTGCTGAATATAGTTCATATTGTCTAGTAAGCAGCAAAAAGTAAAGCTAAGAGGTAGACATCTAAGTATACCACCAGTTTTAGTTTTCAAGGTTGTATGCATTACAAACAAGAACAGACAGCTTGAAGAAATTTCACAAGCCAAATGAAGACCAGGTAAAAACATGAAAAAGCAAGGCCTACAGCAGGTGGTTAGAACTAGATACTCTTTAAGGTCCCTTCCAACCTAAACTTTTCCGTGTTTCTACGATTTTTAGACTGACCTTCACACACCAGAGAACAGCAATAATCACCCATGTCAAATCCAGCTCCTACTCGTCACAAATGCAGCACTGTTTACACAGCATTGGCCAGCTCCATCTGTGAGTTGTGCCAGTATGTACACCACCACAAAGCCTCCTCACAAAATGGAGAGTCTACTCAGTACTGGAAGACCACAGCAGAAAAAAAGAATGGCCACTTCATCCAGCAAGAAACAACATGCAGATGGACTCAGCCAAAACACACAGCCAGACTAGAGGAAGCAGCAGGACAGCCAGAGACAAGAAACTATGCTTTCTTAAGTTTTTCTTAAGTTTTTCCTAAGTTTCTTTGGTTGCTTTAGTCAACAGCCTTACACAAATTCTCTGGGTTCCACATAAGAGTCCCTGGCTAGGACAGAAACTGTGGGATTTAAGTAAAAAGTCCCAAACAAACAATTAGTAATTTTACAAATATGAGAAATTGTTTCAATTGCAGCAACCAGCTGCCACACATTAAGTGAGCTGCAAGGACAGAGATAAAGATGGGTCTCATGCTGATATCAAAAAGATATGAACTTCACTGGCAGCTGAGAACTGATGACCGTATGTGGAACATATCTCCAGTTGGTTTGAAGGAGTCTCAGTTTTAAGTGTGCTAACTGTAGCATGATTATACTGCTTTAAAAAGGTTTTCTTGGAAGGCTTCTGCCTGTCAGAATTACATTTGTTAAGAATTATGGAATAGGGTATGCTGTATCATTTTATAGATCTTTCTTATTTGGAACATATAATTCTTATGCATAAAATACAAGAATTTTATGTTGCTAAACAGACTGATGACAGTATTCTTCTGAATTATTTTAGTGGAAATATGTAGTAAAACCCAGGAACTAAGGTGCTTAATAAATAATTAGGTTCCCCTACTATTTTAACTTAAAAAAAAAAAGATTAATACATTCTGCTAAAATACGTAATTCAGTGTTTGTATTTACTGCCCTCTAGTGATAATGAAAGCATTAGTAGTGACTATGTAGGAACATTAAGGTTTTTTAGGAACATTAAGGATCATAAATGTCACAATGTAGTTCACTGATTTTCAACCATATGAGAGCAGGGTCTTTACAGGTATTCTCTACAGTTGTAGTATTTTCAACAGACACTCATGAGCAATTGCACAGGCAACAGAAATTACACTCAGTTTCAACTCTTATTTTGGGCACCACTGTCAATCCTTTAAGACACAACATATACAAATCATGCTCTTGAAAGTTTTGCACATCATGACAAAATATGTATGTATTTACTCTGTCTCTATGGTCTCTAAAAAACACCCCACAGTAAATGGAATACAATTGCAACAAATACTAAGCTTTATAAAATCTTCTGCTATGCATTTATTTTCCTTTGAATCTGATCCTATCAAAACTATGTAAATTACAAAGAAGCTTCTGTTAAATTTAGATCAGAGAAAAGTCGACCAGGGTGTGACAATAGCTGCAGTTATGACAGCAAATTTGATGAGACAGAAAGTAGGAATGAATAGAACAGGTGGTTATTGCAATGAGACAATACTGGTAACTGACAGATCAATGACCCTAAAAATGCAGAATCATATGAAGACCTAATTTCTTTTATTTTTATATGTAGATGCACCCCACAAGTAAATAAGCACCCAGTAAGTGCTTACCATAGCATACCCACGAAAGACGTTTATACACATTATGCATTTTGCAGATAGCTGTATCTAGGAAACCTGCAAGAGGTGTAGTATTAATTCAGAGAGCTGAAATGGTACACTTTGCTAAGATTGATGCAGCTACACCAGTACAAACTAAGCTTTACAGGGATTCCTATTCCATAACAAAATCTGGTTTGCTATGTAAGAACAAACCTCAGTTTTTTACAAGTATTGCTGGATTAATCTTACTTCTCCTGTAACATTCTTATTTTAATGATGCGTTCCTACTGTAGACCTCACCAAAGTCAAGCTTTAACAGTTCATCAGAAATACTGCTAGATGGGTGTAATTTCATTCTGAAAGAAACTAGTTTTTCAGCCATCTTTGTACTGCTGTGGAAAAAAAAAAGTTCCACAGACAAAAGCAGAGATTTGTGGACTATGAAGTGATTATTAACACTGCAACAAGCTCAATATAGCGCTGATAAACATGCCTTAGCAAATGCCCATAAATCACACACTGTAGATAGCAACATTTTGAATGCAAACTGCAAGTTGTTTCATGCAATTTTGTTGGTTCACGCTTGAGTTCTTATTAAACCATGGATGTTGTATTTCTTATTAAGGCACATGTGATAGCATCATTGTTCTTTCAAGGAAGGTTATTCACTAACTAATACTCATTTCAATGTGTCCTTCCTACCTTTCATTTGATTATTTATTTAGGTGCTAAAAATATGCTCTACACCTATGGAGACTCACAAAAAAATGAACATCTATTAATCCAGAACAAAAGAAGCAACTAGTCTCATCCATTACACTGTTGTCTCATGCATACAGGGAAACAAAAGAAAATTTCATGCTTGTTTTTCTATGTAAGTGAGCATTTCACCTGAATGTCTCTAGGTCTAATTAAGTGAACAACCACAAAACCCAAGTGGTTTTCAGTCCCACAGTCAGGTGCACTGTGAACTTAGGCTTATGGGGGTCCACATGAGGGAGATGGAGACACGGTAACATAACCAGGCTAAAGGCAGCTCTGTAGTTTCCTGAATAGAATACTTATTACCTCTGTGATTTAAATCCCTCTTACAAAAAGTCTCAGTATTTGCATGAGGCAGCTTGTGGTATACCCACGTTTCCTTATTCCTCGCCTATTGATATCAGTGATTGGCCTCTCATCCTGCACACAGAAACCGAGTGCCCTTTGTGTCTCTGCCTTCTGGTGTGGTGGTGGCAGCGCATGCTGGGTGCTGCTGCATTCCGATGGCGGAACGGCTGCTCTGCTCCACTGCCTGGCGCTCACCTCAACAGCCAGGGGTGGCTGCACATGCAGCCAGGACTTAGCAGGCTCAGACCAGGCTGTGCAGGGAGATGTTGGCCAAGTGCTGATAAGAGCAAGTGACGTACCCACACATGCTGGCGAACACTCCTCACTATCCCAAGCCACCATATTCCCTCCTGAAACTGTTCCACAAATGCGGACCTGCAGCATCACTCAGTCCCAAGAGCATTCTGTTCCTTCCTGCTCCACAGCCTAGGTTGTTGTGAGACAGAGGTATTAACCCAGAACCATTCTTGTGCTACAAGGCTCACACCTCACCAGTTCAGAGTCTGTGGGCTACAGCCAGAAGCCCTCCCAAATAACAGCAAGTTTTGCAGCAGGTTCGAGCTAAGAGAGCTACAACTCACACAACCCCTACATTTATTAGTCTCCAACACAGTCATCACAAAAGTAGAAATTCTTTTGTAGAAGCCCTCTCACCTGCATGAATTTCTCTTCTTTCTTTGAAACAACTCTAACACCAAAACAAGCACCTTGACTATCTCAAGTCACAAGTATTTATGAGTATAAACATACACATTTCTGATTAACATTGTAGAAATGGATTTTAAGTGAGAGGCACCTGTTTAGTCATCCTCCAGGGGTCTTTTTTCAGTGTTTTGATATTATTCACAATTGACTCTTCAGATGTAGAAAACATTTTATGCTAATTTTTCTACAAGAATATGTTGCTCCTGAGAAACCCCAGTTTGATAATAAATCCATAGTAAACAGTTTGATAGTTAAATCAATATTTTTTTTGAAAATACTCAAATGTGGCTTGCATTTAGCAGTTTCCACTATGTACTGTAAAACCATACAGTAATCCCCTTTTGCATACACTGTATTCATGCATGGTTTATAATCAGTTAGTATTTTGTACTTAACAATCATTAAAAGTACATTCATAACAAATTATTTAGTATACTTTAGCTTTGATAATTTAGTTCACTTATGAACTTACATAGCACAGAAAAGCCTTAAAGAAAATTTCATTTAAAATGAAAAGTCTCTGTCTAATCAATGATAACCCATAAATGATCACTTCTTTTCTGAACACTAAACTAATGAATCTGGCCATTCATACAAAATTCATAGAAAATTGGAAGTGAAAAGTAGATTAAAGAACATAAAAGTAACATTGCATACTGAAAACTGATTAGGCACCACTACCTGAAATGCAACATTAGATCAAAGTATATTCTCTGATCGACTAGCAATATGGATACAAAATACACAGATATTGTTCAAGTGAAATATTATCTATTAATCTGCCATTATTACTAGGTATTTTAACAAGAAACAATGCATTTTTCATATTTCAGTCCTCCTAAATAGATACGCTTACGTCTCTATGAAAATCATCCCTAATTTGAAAAACATCAGTAAGTGCTAAATAGGTACGGCATGATCATCTTTGGCTCATATTTTCATTTGTTAAAAAAAACCAACCTGGGTAACTTTGTTTGCTTTTTTGCCCATTTACAATGTTTGGAGCAGCTCAAAAAGTTCCGAGGAGCACACGGAACTCCGGAAAGACCTCGGCAGAAACACATCAGCCTACCCAGTTACATGAGCACACATGCAGAAGCCCACTTTTGCCCTGACAAGGATAGAAATGTTAAAAATGCTGAGTCTGCCTCTAAATAAGCTTTGTCCAATCTTCCAAAGATGCTCCTGTGTAACAGCTGATTCTATCAGGTCTCTATCAAAGTGACAACAATGACAAATAAAACCAGTTTCGGGCTCCATTCCCAGCCTGATGAAATAAAGACTCTCACTAGCTCCAGCTAGCTGAATTCACACAAAATTCCCATGTCCCAGGCAACAGCAGGGATGCCCTGGTACCTAAGTCCTGCCCACCCCTGTCCAATGCCATCTTTTTGTCAGTCTCCAAACCAGAGAAAAAAAACCTGAAAAGCTGTAATAAGTGCAGTTCATCTGTGCAGGACTGTGAAGTTAACCAGGGGTTCATGTAATCTAAGCAAAATTCTATTCAAAATGAGATGCAGTATTTGATTACTTCAGTAAATAATTAATTTTCATACTCCATAAGATTGATGAACCTATATTGTTAATTACTGCTTAATTTACTGCTACACATGTAAGAATCACAATCCTAGCTTTAAAAAACGTTTCTCATTTTTAGACTGTTTTCTCTGTGCATTACGTGGTGAATTCCCAATACTACCCAGTCCAGTGTAAGCACAACACATACTTTTCACTACTAAAATGAGGATTTGCCTTGGCTATTGTCTAATGCACTACGACATTAGTCACCTCATATTAAAATATTAGCATGAGTTAATAATACCAATTAATGTCCCGGGTCTTGGTTACAAAATTTTCTGAGAAAAACAGGACTATGAAGCAAAGCAGAGCTATTTGTCTATGTCTGAAAACAGACTTCTCAAAGACCCCTGGTGGTCAAGAAGTACAAATCAAAACGGATCTTATCCCTTCCAGTGCTGCTACCCATGAGTGCATCAGCAACAATCAGCAGACACAGTACAGATCAGTGCGACTCTCACCATTCAACAATATTATATGCAGCACCAAAGGTAAGACATCACTGCTGGGGAGGATGTGGGGATGAAAAGAGATGCTGGAGAACAGAAAGATTTGTATACAGCATGCTATTTCACAACAGCAAAGACTGTAGAAGGAAACAAAGAAAGAAAACAAAAACAAACCCCATAAAACCCTTCCCTCAAGAGTAGTTAAGGCACAGTTTCATACTCAGCCATGCTATTGAAATGACAGGTTGTAATAAGACTTAAAACTCAACATCTGTCCTCTCATTCTGCCTCTGATCAGTAAGGCAGCTTTAGCTTTCTACAACGGAGACATTTTTTCAAGCTCTGATAAGAATTTCAAGAACAAACCAAAAATGCCTATGTACATCAGCATGCTTTTATTTATGCCACATCTGTACAATCTAAAAAAAACACAAGAGCACAGAATTAGTATCTAGCTGAAAAGACAAAACACCACAACATAGTTATCAAACTCTTTCTCTCCCTGCAGATTTATTTTACCCCAACAGTACAGTTTTATTTTGCATTATCATTCCTATAACCTATCTATCTTTCACAGGCCGGGGGGGAAAAAAGATGAAATTACAGATGTATATTCCTGACCACAATAAAAAAAGTTTTAGCATCCAAATGCCAAGATTTGTTTTTGCACAAATTTTTAGATCACTTTAGCATCTTGCATTTAAAATTTAGCTGTTGCATTTTAAAAATATATCTATGTACTGAAAGCTGTGCTAGAAAGGCCAAGTTCTGACTACATACCAAAAAGTTCTTCATCCTGAAACCTTTTCAGCAACAAGCAGAAAGAGCTGCCGAAAATCCATCCCAGCTAGAAAATGCACATCAGTTTTTACTGAGGAGAAGAAAGGGGGGAAAGAACTACCACATTTTGAAATGCAATCTTACCTGGGTCCAATATTCAGGCATGCAAAACTTTAGCCATGCTTCAGAGTACAGGAAAAATACAGTCATTTTACTGAGAAATCTGGGTGTTGGGCTTTAAAGTTTATGCAGCTAAACAGATATTCAGTGATTTGTCAAAAAATTATTCACATTAATATGTCTAGGACTAAACACGCTTATATGTTTTCCAGCTAAAACTTCCACTGCAAGCAAAAAAATGTTTAATTTAAAGGCACTCTTACAGATTCAATTTCATTTTTTTTTTGGTTTTTTAAAGCCATTTTCTTGCAAGCAGTGTATAACAGAAAAACTGACACATCCACACAGAATAGCTTTGTAAAAGCATCAAGGATACTTTCTGGCTTCTTGCTGAGACACAATAGCCTACATTTACTACAAATTGGCACCCTCATCTCTGCTTGTTGCTTTGGCCACGGCATAAGTCAGGCTTGCACTTTTTGCCTCCGGACCTGTTTGTTTAGGACAAGCCCAGGCGCTTCCTATCATGGTGCCTAGGTCAGCAGGGCGAGCATTCACAGCAGCAGCAGTAGCAGGAGCAGGCACCCTCTGCCGAGGAGATCAGCAAGCAGCAGAGGGCAGAAATGCAGAGGAATCCGAGCACTCTCCCTGCAACACCAAACATAAGGTCTGCTTTGACACGCGTTACCTCTCATGCAAAAGATACATCTGGATTAGGCTGCAGAAGTACTTTTAAGCTCCAGTTTTCTGTGGCAGCAGAAGCTGAGCAGGGGTCAGCTAAGGCTAAGAAGGAAGAATCCCAGATAACCACAGCTTTAGAAAGCAAAATAAACACTGAATTTTGCGAAGTTTCGAGTACCTGTCTGTCCCCCTGGTTCTGAGATGCTGCTATTGAACTTCAAAGAAGTGAGCAGTTTAATTCAAAAAATGAGAGCTCAGTACAGAAACATCCTTACAAACATGCTCATAACTAACCTTAAAATGTAATTATGTTATACCGTGTTCATTCATTTCAGCGACCAAACTGAAGCCATTGTTTCATGTGTACTTGTAGAGGAGGTCTCTTTGTGCATGTGGAAAGCACAGCCAAAACCAAAGTGTTGGAGACTCTTATGCTACCCATGCATTATTTTCAACATATCAGTGTGTCCCCACTGTATAGGAGGTAACAAAGTCACCAATGTCACTATTGTGGTCACAAAGCGTACCACTAAATAGCCAAGAATCACACTACTGCTGACATACTCAACAACACCAACCACCTGTAAAGTCAGCATTACATCTGCATAATCATTTACAGAAGCAAAGAGCAATTTTATTTTATTTTTTTGTAATTTATCAAATCTTAAAATATACTAATTCAAATGCTCCTTGTATTTGTTGTTACCCATCAAGGTGCCAATGAAGTTTGGCAGACACATTAATTTCTCAAAACATTATTACATATCAACTACTCCGAACATTATTACATGTGTAAAAAAAGTCTGTTTTCCAGTCTGTCTTGGCAATTTTTCATTAAAGCCTATTCAAAGATGCTCAGGTCCACAGTGTCTATGCAGTAGCCTGCTTTTTATTTGTTTCTGTTCCACGGACACTTTTTTACTCTTTTAGTGAAAGAGCACTATCCTGCTATTTCTTTTTTTCTTACACTAATTCTACTATGCTTTCTACTCACTGGAGTTGCACTACTTTTTACATGTCCCTGGGATGAAGTTTGTAGAAATACCACTAAAGAGCATAAAACTCTATGAAACCCAGGATGTTTATCCTTCTTTTGTTGTGATCTGAAAATAATCAGCTGCTTCCTTGTGTCATCAAGTACACATGAATCACATCCTCACTTATTAAAAATTGCTCTTCATTTCGATGACCCTTTGAACACCGAAGGGGGAGGCAATATATAATGAAAATTGTTTCTACATAAAATAATCCTTCTATTTATATTTTAGAATCTCATTTTAAATGACTACATTAGGAAAGAGTAGGAAAAAGTATCTGACACTTTCCTATCTAGTCCCTGCAACTGAAGTAACTTTTTAAGTACCAACTGGTGCAGGGGTTCTGAATCTATTGATGGGTATCAGTATAGAACAAGAGAGCTGTGTTTTATTATAAAATTCTACCTACCCAGTTTGGAGTCCTCTCCTTAGAATCTGATTTATGGTAGCTAAAGCATAATTATTGCTATTCGTTTTACTCTTGGTATTTAGAAAAAGACATCTCTGTTATAACTGCTAATTCAGGATCACAAAAGCGATGTTAATGAAAGTATTAGTATCTCAGCTGGCAGTGAGGTTGTCTGTAACTCTGGGTAAAACTACTGCATTAAGGCTATTTAGTCAACCTTGAACACAAATCAGATAGCCTGGTTTAAATACATTAACACCTGCTTTTACAGGCCCTCTAAATCATGTAAAAAAATTCAATTAAAAACCACACACCTTTACATGCATCCAAAACTACTCCTGGACTTACATATCTGGGGAATATTAGTGATGTAGTGGAATGGGGTTAGAAGGTTGCAGTTAACCATCTGTATTTCCTGTAAGGCTTTGCTGTTTATTCCAGAATAAAATTAACATTTACTTCATTCTGCATAACCAGAAGCCTTTGTTATTGCAATTCTGGGTGGAAGGTTTAGCTGATAGTATTGTCGTGCTGTGGGATCTTATAAAAGTATTTAACTAGCTCATTTTCATCAGCTGGCCATATATTAGTGGACTAAAACTTAATAAAAGTAGCAAACTTTAAACGAAAGTTTAAATTTTGCTTCTAGAGAATCTTGGAAACAGGCCCGACACATCAGCTTGATTCAGTGTTGCTCAGCTGCTGGTGATTGGAGATGATTGTGCTATTGTCTGCGCAGCTCCTTTTCACCTGGAGCAGGCAAACAGAGAGAACAACAGGCAGAACTCGAACTTGCCCTAACACTGCAGTGTCTCCCTTGGCTACAGATCCAGCAGTCCCTCACTGCAGCACATTGTGCCCACCAGGCACACAGCAGGGCAGTCACAGGGCAGGTTCACCACTGCCCTGCTCAGAGGTGGACAAGGTCAAGAGGCAGGTGCTGGCCACTGCCCTGCTCACATCGTTTCAAGGCAGGGTGAGTAGCATCACTTTCCATCATGCCTTAGCTTGCCTAGATTCAGTTTTGTACCTCACATGGGGACCAGCTGTGAGTTAACCAGAATTGAGATCAATTTCCAGTGAGATAAGCTTTATTAAAAAAAAAAACAACAAAAACAAACAAACCAACCAATCACAGACCAGGTAATATCCATCTACAATTTACTTAATTCCTGTGGTGAGTCTCCTAAACATGTAAAGTTTTAGCAGATGATACCAAAACCCCTACTAATATAACTGAAAGAGGAGAACAGTTTCATAGTACAGTGTCTTTATAATACAAAGTCTGAAGTGACATTTCAGCAAATATCACATTTGTTGTAATGAAACTTCATATAATGGTAGAAGCTGCTTCTTACTGGAAACACAAAATCGATAAAAAAAAAAAAAAAAGGATGGCCACTGCTTTCCTAAAATCTTCATATGCTACAGTCTAACATTGACTAAAGCAACACCCCACCAGGAATACAATGACAGCCAATTTAGAGCATTGGCTCTAAATACTGTCACAACCAGCCACAAGTATTTAGATACCTCTCACACCTTTCAATTGTCAAGTCACCTTATTACTAAGAAGGAAATTATTAGATACTCATACACATGAAGAACCTTTCCAAGTAAAAGTTTTGGAAAAAAATGGTTTTTGTAAATGTCAAAGAAAGTCACAATGAGGTCTGCATTTTAACTAAATAATTCAACTCCTGGAAAAATTTCACAGTTTTATAATCTGTTATTATAGTGGTCAAAAATAATGTTGTTTTCCCACATTAAAGCCTAATTATTTACTCTGTAACATTTTGTCTGTATTTCTCTGTCCCATTATGCTAAAGGAAAGAATCCTTCATACTGTAGGATTTCCTATAATTAAAGAGGCTACAAAAAAGGTCTGTTTGTGTATTGGCATGGACTATTTGTTTATGGAAAAAATTATCAAGTTCCTAGGAATTGTGAAGCTCTGCAATCTTAGAAACAGCTAAAAGCTGAAAAGTGTTAAATAATAGCAACCCTCAGAGAGGCATAATGCCTCTTTTACACACCTCTTACATCCATGACCTTTCAAAATGCAGTGAATGAGAGATGCAAAAACCTATTTTTCCTCTAAAATTTAACATGCAAACTGAATCTGTGAGATTAAGAGTTCCTACCTTGGTTTTGAGCCTTGAAATACTGGTGTTCTTTCTATCAACTGTTACATCTGCGAACTCTAGGCTCCTTTACACTGGTGCAGAACTGGATAGCCTATGCTGGACAATTCTGTTGGAGAAGAGTCCCGAAAAAAGTGGAAGGGCCTGAGCCCACCACAGATTTAAGATGTTTTGAAATCACAATTGCCTGCTTCTCATGGCCCAAGGAAGCAAATGATTGCCATCATGTACGCACACAAAGCTTAAGGGCTGCTTACGGCTCAGTTGCCTTGAGCATCACTCACCATATTTATTTCACTATCCTAGCAGAAAAACTATGTTTCATGATTTGGCAGCAATCACACAAGCTCTATGGAAGCAGCAGAATCTGTACAGAAGAGATTCAGCCACAGCTGAAGTGGCACCACTACTCCATCCACTTGTTTCTGAGAAGATAAATGATAAGGAGGGGCTGGTGCAAACCATCGGCAGGAAAGCAAGTTTCACACTTTATCTTGCTGCAGCACATCCTTGTACAATACAACATGGAAAGTGCTATCTCCTTTTGTTTTTTCATGTATAGATATATATATACACCTCACTCATCACTGCAGTTACCCGAGGGCAAGTCTGCTGCTCTCCAGAAGTATGAGCAGTCTTACATGAGAGCAAGTAAAGTTGTGTACGGTGAACTACACTCAAGCCCAGAGGTATCAAAATCCCTTCAGGCTGTCAATGGAAAGTGAGCAGTCTTCCAAGAAAACTAGTTACCTCCACAATACTCTTGCCCTTTTGCTATAAAGTAGAACAAAATTGGGGAAGCCACACAAGTATGCATTAATTAAAATTCAGGCTTTTTACTAATCAGTATACCTTTACTTTGTCCCAGTACAAACTGAAATCTTTAATGAATAAAAAATTTTCCGACACCGCACTGAACAAGCAGTTTCTTGCTCAGAGCTGCCCCTTAATCATAATCTTTATTGCAAGCAGCACTCTCAAGAGCTAACCAAATCCTCAGATTTTCTTGGGGAGATCTGAGAATTTAAGACCCAATTAAACTATCATGTCAAATGCAATGGCCTTGCATTATATAAGAGTACTGTTACTTAACAAACCCTGTATTTATTCATGAAGACAACAATTTCTTTTCTACTGCTATGTTTCCAGCACCTGTTTTTTATGTGCAGTAACTAACCCAAGTGAAAGACCAATGTTTAAATCCTACGTGGATATGACATCTTATCTTGTCCCTTAACTGGAAACAGGTCAATCTAACCAGTGGCTGTGACAGAGGAGACAATTTTACTCTGGCTGAGCTTCCACATTTGGAAAAATGATTGCAAAAAAATTATGCTTTTACATACAAAAGGTAATCTCTGAAGACTCGCTCCTTACTGTGCCATGAACCTGACCCCAAAGCTGGAAGCAAGAATACAAAAAAGACAACACTAAAATCTAGCCTGTTAACAAAAGACTGAGTCACGTTGATTAGTTCTAGACACAGCCTATCTAGGACAATACAAAAGTACTGGCCACCACAACACTTCAGCTTTTTTGCAGAGCAAGACAAAGATAAAACAGTTGGATTGACTTAAATCAGAAGTCAGTCGGTCATCAGCTACATTTATTCTGGGCCTGGGTAAACTCAGAGAGTTACTGTCAGCCCGGGGTAACACAATAATGCTTCTCCTCTCAGTGGGGGCTTTTGTGAAGAGCTGCCAAGGGGCTCTGGCCTTGCTTTTTTCACTCCAGCGAGGATCCCGCTGGAATGCTGGCAGTGGGGCTTTTCTGGGAAAACAGAGTGAAGGTAACACAGCACCTCTGTTTGAAGCATTTTAGGGTTTACGCATGGTCCATTATTTGACTTAAGCAGTAAATGTAGCCTCACTCTTTCCCCAGAGATTATGTTAGTCAGCTCTTCATTACCTGTGTGAGCATTTTAGCGCTGAAAATATGAAAAGAAAAATAATTTATAGCAGCAAGAAAATGTGATCACAAATCAGCAGAGGAGGAAATGTTAAAAAAAAAAGTAACTGAACAGATTTCAAGTTGCCTTCAAGAATCATTTTGGTTTACATTAAATATTTACACATCATTCTTTTGAAGTAAAGCATTTTAAAATTCCTTTATTTAAAAAAATAAGACTATTGTTAATGTACATGATGGGTGACAAGTACAGGACTATAAATATAAGCCCCTTGTTACATTATGATAGTCTTTGGATGTTAGCTGATTGATAAAATTGATACTTCGGGTATTTTCAAATCACCAAAAAAATATTTCAAAAAATTGTTTAAAAAGTAACTAGCACTAGTAACTGTCTGTAAATAGACTTCTACTCTAATCTGTAAGCATTTGACATACTGGTATACAAGCTGGACAATTTTAAGAAAGTCTATACTTAAAAAGTAGATTTTTAATTAACATGGTCCAAGTGAAGGAAATCAAATTTTTCTCAGCTAATACCTAAAAGTGATTCCTGGAGCAGGGTATTCACTTGCATTTGCAGTGGGAAAGAAGTATCCTATAAATTAGACATCTTCTAAACTCTTGGTCTTTACCAATTACTAGCAAATCCTGCAAAAAAAATCATCTGCAGGAGTGCTAAAG
Organism: Alaudala cheleensis; assembly: GCA_013398995.1. Lineage (NCBI taxonomy): Eukaryota > Metazoa > Chordata > Aves > Passeriformes > Alaudidae > Alaudala > Alaudala cheleensis. The sequence goes on from VWYE01026529.1 coordinate 205,599, forward strand.
CTGAAACAAAAATGACTCAGTTTGAAACTTTTCCCATGTTAAGTTCAGATACTTAAGACACATAAGAGCACCAAACAAGAGTTGCCTGCAAAATCACGATTACAGAAATGAAAATACCCTTTTTCAAACAAATTTCATTGTACATACTCCTTCATGTTTGACTAATTGACAAATAATACTATCTAACTGAGAGCAGTTGCTACATCTTTATTACTGAAATTTTTAATTTGTGTATTGTCTATCACAGAGTAACTCTCAGATACATAAACTATGTAGTGCTAAACTACATAGTGAAAGAAGACTATTCTCTCAGAGAATTTCTAATCTATTAAATTATGTTTTAACTTTGTTTAGCAGAAAAGAAAAAAAAAAAGAACGGGGTGCAAATCATTTAAAAAAAGAAAGAAAATTATTAAAAAGAAATAAAGGAAAATATCATTCCTCTGCAACTTGGGTATTTTAAAACATCATTTGCTTGTATATGTATATGAAAGAACAGCTGTATATGAAGTTAGAAATATACTACAAGCCAGTAGCCCCTAAACCCCGTTTTTTCAGGAAGTATTACTCACAATTCAGTTTAGCAAAAAGTGATATGGACTAGGATCTGTGGAACTCTGAACAGTTAAATAGTGACATCTAATTATGCCTTGGGATCCTATCTTTAATGACCCAGATTTGTAAACTATTTCGTAAAATTACTTTTTATCTGTGAAAGAAAACATGACTCAGAAAAACACTACAATACTACAATACTGCACTGACATTATGCAATATTAAGAGTACATGATACAGAAAAAGAGAAACAGTTCTCCAAAAAAAGACTGATGTTTTAGTTAATTTTCTAAATTTAAGGTGCTTCTTATATGTTTGATATAGAGGCTTTCAAAACTTTATAGGGTTTCTAGAGGAGAACTAAGATGTCAAACTTCCTGCGCTTTTAAAAAGCTGGCTTTCCCTTCTTAGTAGCCAGTTTCAGAAGCTAGCAATTTAAGTAAATACCAAGTACTGTATGATTCGTTACAATACAATCACAAGTGACAATACAACTGCATACTATGTCCTTTCAAAGTCACATGCATTTATGAATTATGTCTATGGGTGCACCAGAGATCTACCCATCAGTTACTTCACGTGCAATAGCTGCAGGCATTTGGAAAACTTTCTATCACGGAGCTGGCTGGGAAATAGGAAATTATCTGCATATTACAGTCATACTGATGCAATGCAGGCAGCCAAGCATCACAGCAGGCTTCCTACAGAACAGACCTACAGCCTGTTTTCAAAGTTTTTGAGTAACACATAGTCCCACAACTTGCTGGGGCTCATCCAGAGGTTGCGGATAGCACCCTGTCACTACTGCTTTAATCAGTTTTAAGCAGGGAGAAGGATCTTCTTATGTATCTGCATCATTCCACTTTCTGTCATCCAAAGCCGTGAGCTGGCACGTCAGACTACTGCTACTTGAGCATGAGGGACATCTAAACAAAAGAAATATACCTGGATTGGGATATGCTAATGCTAGTCCTAGGCAAGCATTGCAACAGTCAAGGGATTCCAAACAGATGAAGCCAACAGTTCAGAATGTCAACTCACTGCACAGAGAGGGACTGGAGGTAAGACTCACTCCCTGGATTACTCCAAGCACTCAGGGCATGAAATACTGCTCCTACCCTGTTTTTTTCCCCCTCTGCTATGGCAGCACTTCCACAATGGGCAAAAGTTCTTACCTAGTGGAAAGTTCAATTCTTATACCACCCCTTATGTCTTGCATGTGTTCATATAAACAAGGAAAACTAATATTGATGAAAATGCTGTTGCATACAAAATAAACAGGTGAGAAATAAGTAAGTGAAGCAGCTGAAAGTCCAGGGGGAAAAAACCCCACACCAACAATCAGTCAGTCTTGTGGGCTGGTTCTTTAAGAAACCCAGACAAAAGGCAAGAGATAAACACAGGTACAAACTGTGCTCTTCCATACCATCAACATTCCTTTTCCTGACTTTCTCATCTGATTTTACAGGACCTACTCTCCAGACAGAGAACAGTGTACTCTTGGATGTTCACTTCTGTACCGAAGTCTGTGTTCTCAGCCTTGAGCAAAGTTTTTCTACTTCAGTTTTTCAATACGCTAAAATAGTTTAATTTACCTATATGCCTCACTGAGGTCAAAGTTTGCAGGTATATTAAAATAAGAGGTATTCTGTAAATGCTGGGTATGTTTCAGTAATCAGAATTGAAACTATTCTTTAGAACAACGTGTTGCACCCCAGAAATGAAAGCCCTCCTGCGCTAATTTTTCTCACACTATTGTATGAGCTTGCTGGTTTATATTCAAGATTGTTCACATGCTGGTCAGTGGCACAGATTTACACTTTGTTGTTGGTTTTGTTTGTTAGGGTTTTTTAAAAATATCTTACCAACCAAAACAAAAACCTCCCAAATGAGCACTGAAAGATGACACAAATTTGTATACAAGGAGTTCTATTTCCAAAAAGAGAGTGAAAATGCTTACTTATTCAAACAAATATAAAGAAAACATAGTATCAAACTCAGCAGCACCTCTCAGTCTACTTATAGATGCAGATCAGTTGTCAAATTTTATTTCTAAAATGTCCTCTTTTTGTAAAAATCTGAAAATACTTGTCAAAACTTAAAAAAACATTGATTTGCAGTTAATTTTACCTCATTCTGTAAACAGTTTACCCTCACTGTTCAGCAAATACATGGCATATCCTATCTATTATAGAGAGTTAAGAGATAAATACTTGAAGAAAATGCAGCATTTTGTGAAAAAATGGTTATACAGGCATCACAAATCAGGAAATCAACAGGTCTTCAAACTTGTTAGCAGGGAAAGACCAGGTTGTTTGTGTCGGTCTGATCTCACTCCCTTTGGAAACAGTCTCAGATTCATATAGTGCTGAAACAGCCTTGAAAACTCTTGACTTTGTAACTTACCGATGCATACACAATAGGTACTGAGTAACAAAACAAGCTGCAATAAAAACCGAAAACGCAGTTCTGAGAGTAGTGTAATACCAGGCAGGTAACTCTTAAAACAGAGATCAAATCTCTAAAGCCAAGGAAAGCACAGGGAATATTACATTGTGGGACTAAATTGCACAAGTGGAATAACACTTCAGATCTGACATGCAGGCACACTTCAACAGGAACTTAAAAACAGTCAATAACAAACAGCAGATATTTGGTAAGAGCAGTCAAAGCAAGACAACAGAGTATTAAGAAGACATAAGCTGAGTCAAAACAACTATTTTCCAACTTACAATATTCATAACAACTGAAATGGTAAAAAATGCTAAAATATCATCAGCTGCTTTTGCAGACCTAAGAGTAAGAAAACTAGCCAGTTTAATTAAAGCTTTCTTCCCGTTTCTCATTGTTCCTATTGCTGTTCAAATACTCAGTTGATGAAAAATATAAATTCTGAAGTAACACAGCACTTTTGTTAATTCACCTTAAAAAAACTAACTTCAGAAATGTACCTGCATATTCCTTGCAAATCAAAATCAGGAAAGAAAGTTTACTTATGAATGAAGGATCTGGAAACTCAATTTCAAATTGCAAGACCAAAGTATATACAGACCATAGCAGATCCCGGTGTTGTGTTCCCAGATAATGCAAATCCTCAGCTTCCTCAGGATGCGAAGGAAGTGCGCAGTCTGTTGCAGAAGCACACCTCTGGATGTAGGTGTCTATTGTGATGGCACTTTCGTTGAGAGCGTGTTCTTTCATAACAAACGGCGTTATGAGAGCTGTCATCATCATTGTTTACAAATAGAATCTACCATACAGCTCCTCTGGGCTCACGAACTACCTTTATAACCTTTCAACGCTACTTTCTACATGGTTTCTAGGAAAGATCCCTAATTCTGTATGGGGTTCTGTGAAAAGAAGGAGCAACTGAAGAGATGATTGAGACCAGCCCTAAACAATCTCTTTTTGTTTTTAAACTGACACGCACAAGAAAACAGTGTATCTTTACAAGACCTGCGTCACTTTCACAACTTGCACTGAAATTTAAGAGAATGGTATATAAAACCACAACAGAACCAGCTCCCTCTCCCAAACCCACGTTTGGAGACTGCTTGCCCACGTCAAGCCTCCCCGCCCGGGGCCGCTCCAGCGCGCTGGCCCCTCGGGCCGCCCCTGACCCTGCACAGCCGCGGCTGCCGCGACCCCGGCCGGGCGCGCAGGGGGGCGTGGGGCGGCGGGGCCGAGCCCGCGGGCTCCTACCTTGTTCGAGGCCATTTCGCTGACGGAGTGCCGGGTCTGCAGGGTCTCCAGCTGGTCCAGGCACCAGTCCAGCTCCTCCAAGGTCTCGCTAGCCAGTTTTTGGTAGGCCTCCTCTGCAAAAAGACAGGGACAG
>VWYE01026529.1:210074-274755 GCA_013398995.1 Alaudala cheleensis
CCCGGACACGGGCGCTGCTCCCTCATGCGGCCGGAGCGAGCAGCGCCTCTGCCCCCGCCGGGCCGCGCTCCGCGAAGACACCGGGGCGTCGCGGGCAAGTAACTTCGGTCCTGCCGGGCTCGCCCCGTGCCTCGGCTGGCCGTCCGCCCGGGGGCCGCTGCCGCCCGCAGCGCCGCCCCCTCGAAGGAGGCGTCGGGCTCCTCTCCGCGCCCCGGCACCGCGGCGGGACAGAGGCGGCGCGGGGGCGCGCACAGCGCGGGGGCTCGGCTGCTGAGGGCACCCACAGCCACCCACACCCGCCGGCAGAGCCGCTGAGCCGTCAGCGCCTTCCTTCTCTTACCTACCCACCGCGGCACCATCAGAAATTAACGGGTTAACCTTTGTAGAAGCCTGGGGAAAGGTGTACGGGCACATAAAAGTGCTCCGAACCACGCTGGCCCGCTGAAGCGCCAGCTGTCAGAGGAGTGCTCAGATAACTGCAGTCGTATTTGTTCTAATCCAAAGCCTGTGTGTGTGTGTGTGCTAGAGCAGGCATGAAGTATTGCATGTTGACTGTAAGCACAAAAGAACCGATAAAAAAGTTTTGGAACTGGACATAGGAACACAATATGGGAAATGAACCCCATAATGGTATAGAAAACCATGGTTTAACAAAATTGCCGAACATTCAGTTGGAGCTAACTGTCTTACAGTAGTTTCAGTTACAGACGGGAAGATGTACCTTTCTTCAATAACTCCCCAACAACAGGAAATCTGTCAGTAAGCAAATAATTTTAGAAAAACAATCTAATATACAGAGTGCATGCCTCACCTACTAAGCCTGGTTACTTTTTATTCTAATATAGATCTGAAGGCAAGAATGCTTCTCCACATTGAACTCAGAGCTTAGTGAGTTTCAGCCCGGGTACCCTATCTTGCAAGCTATGTATCTGAAACATGAAGTTTTGAAACTGCTGGTAGGGAGACATCTTGATCAGCTACACACAAACATTACGCCAAGACAGAGAAATGTTTCTTTGGTGGGCTTGTTATGGACATCTTTAACATTTCTCTTGACTTGTTTCACATCTGTAATATCTCCCTTAGCTTGTTACACATCAAATCAACTCTATTTTCAAAATATCAGACAAGCAAAAAATCAGGAAAACAAATTAACTAAAACTCCCTGTCAAATAGGACACCCCAGCATGGACTACTGCCAAATAGCTCAATCAGTGCATTACTATACAACATCCTGGATACTAGACCTGTATCTTTTTATGTTTCTGAGCACATGCTCAGAAACTTCAAGTTCCCTCACATCTTTTAAACTTCACATACTTGTGGCTATTGCATATACACCCCACAATTTTGAATAAAGTTCACTTTCATCTGAAAAAAGTAACGCAAGAAGAAGTTTGAATTGAGATTAATTGGCAGAACTATTTAATGAAAATTTTGCAGTGCTTGCCACTTCAGTAAACACCAACATTCAACAAAAACCATTGCCATTAAATTGTACACCCTGTCAGTCAGATGCATACTTACTACAAGTGCTTTCTCATCCAAAGGAATTCCCTGGCCAATGAAGTCAGGATTTCCAGCCTGTTTATCTATCAGAAGAGAATCCATGACGGTCTATAATACCACACACATCACAGATCACTAGTTCCTTCCTGAACATGGTAAAACAAATGTGTATGATGTTATTTGCCTGCTAGCCTGAAGCCTGCAATTCTTGAAAATCAGATAATAGAAACCATGGGGTTTTTTAAGAGGATCTTCCTTTTTAACATCCCTTCTAATATTTAAGAGAGTATGCGGATAAAGTTTTTTCCCAAGAAATAGGAAAACCACAAAATAATCTCAAGGGATACAATATTCAGGTAAAACTAATTAAAAGGCTCAGTTTGCTATTTATTTAGCAAAAAATATATACCTTACCAATGGCACCTTACATTCAGGAATCTTTATCTACTATTCGCCTTCCCAGTACATCTCAAAGCACATTAGAAAGCAGAATCCATCACTCACAAATACCTCACCCTCAGGATGCTTCTCACAATCTCCTACTTCAGATTGCCACACTTCCAAGAGTCTGTGACTGCTGTGGGGACCCGACTGACCACTCAGGCTCTAAGTAAAATTCTGATGGCCAATGCTAGGCTTAAGACTTGCTGGACTTGGCACCTCCTGACAATTCTTAGAACTCAGAGCTGTCAGACCAATCTTAAATGGAAATAAAAGGTTTTCTAAATGATGGCAAAGTACCCATCAAACAAGCACACCTGCAGTTCTGAAGGGCAGAACAACCATAGGAAAGCTTTTTTCTGAACAGTACCAAAGCTCTAAATTTGGCCCACACTTTTGTTGTTATACAATGTGGTGGAAAATGTTGAGGTTAACAGCTTTTCAAGTATAACACTCTGGTGCCACTAAGCTAAGAATAAAAGAATAATTATCAGCTGTGTGGCTTTGAGAGCCTCACAACACTGTTTCTAACTTCTCTGTTACTTCTAAGATAGCACCCTGTAATTAGATCCAGGACTGATCTACTAATCGGGATTTTTTGTTTTAGACACATGATCAAGCTTCTCCACCCAGATGATGAAATCCTAAAAACAGATTAATTTCTGTAAATGGGATTCATCTTGAAATGTCAAAGGTTGTATTTATGTCTTATTAGACTCTAACATGAGGAAGAGAATATTTTAACACCAGCTGCTTTAAGAATTTGCATGTTATTTTGTATATGGGTTTAGAAAAAAGGAAGTGGCAGCAAGTGTTCTCTTTTCAGTTTACAGATTATGAGCAATTCCAATATATGTAGCTTTCAGTATGGTACATAGAAAAAAAAACCAAAACCAGCAAATGAAAGGCTAGCAGAAAGAAAAAGCTCTACCATAATCATTTGGCACTGCACAGCTATTTTTTGAAAGAGTGTTCTGTCTGTGTTTATAAAAGACTTGATTCTTAGCACAGTGCCTAAAACCACCATAGATGGCTGCACTTTAATTCACATTGTAATTTGGGAACAATTTTTGTTCAAAAATTTTGAAGGGAAAAAATTACTATATGGCAATACTTATGTAGAGTGTCCACTTTACATATTGGTTTGTCATGATTTTCATATACTTTGTTCTGCTATTCCTGGAAAACAAAAAGCACTATTACACTTTTCTACTCAAGTGGAAAAGCACTCAAGTGTGTTTGTACTAATCTTTGCAGTATTTTAATGAATTTCAGAACATCAAATTAAAAAAAAATAAATACAGATTCTTCATTATTGTCTGATCAGTTGAGATAATCTAAGTGATGCAAAGAGACTGGAAAAGAGTTGACTCAGCAAGTACACAACAAAGGGCTTTGACCACTTGCCTTAAAATGGGAGTGTCTTGGAGGCAAGACAGGAACTCTGCTGAGCAGTGATGTGGTCCAGGTAGTCTTGGCATGTGTACTGTCTTTTGGAGCTGCAGGCTGCTGGAAGAAGCTCTGAAAACCTCCAGGCTATTCTAAATGAACTGAAGATCTAACCAGAAAAGGAAGGTCAAAGAAGATGTACACCCCCTGATAAACAAAGCTGAAAATAAACTGGTAACAACAAATTAAAAGAAATCTGTGCTCAATAAATTTTTGTCACAGTCTTCATTTCTCTCTTTGCACACCTCTTGAGAGGATGGGCAGATGGATGGGGACTGGGATAACAAAGTCCATTGTAAGAGAAGATCAGGTTTCTGACTACCTAAGGAAATCTGACATAGATAAGTCTATGGGACTTAATGAGATATATCCCATATGAGTCCTCAGCTAAATGGTTGATGTAGTTACCGAGCCACTTTCCATGATATTTGAAAAGTCATGGCAGTCAAGTGAGAAGTCCTTTGTGGCTGACAAAGGGAAAACATTTTGCCCATCTTTAAAAAAGATAGAACAGAGTACCCTGGGAACAACTGACCTCTCAGGGTTACTTCTGTGCCTGGGAAAATCATGGAACAAATCCTCCTAGAAGCTGTGCTAAGGCACACACAGGACAGGGAGGTGATTTGAGACACCAGCACAGCTTCACCAAGGGCAAGTCCTGCCTGACCAACCCAGTGGCCTTCTGCAGTGGACTGACTGCATCAGTGGACAAGGGAAGTAGTGTGAATGTCCTGGACTTCTGTAAATCCTTTGACATGGTCTCTCACAACATCCTACTCTCTAAATTGGAGAGAGATAGATTTGAGAAGTGGACTGTAAGATGGAAAAGAATTTGGTTGGATGGTCATATCCAGAGAGTCGTGGTCAAGGACTCAAAAGTCCCAATGGACATCAGTGACAAGTGGTGCCCTCAGGGGTCTGTACTGGGACCAGAGGACCAGAGTTATTTAATATCTTCATCAGTGACATTGACAAAGGGATCTAGTGCCCCCTCTGCAGATTTGCAGATGACCCCAAGCTGAGTGGTGCTGTTGACACACATAAAGGATGGGATACCCTCATTTTTATTCCTGAAAGTTTTTTATTTCTTTCATGGTCTTAGAACAACCCAAGTATCTCACGTAACAAGATCTCTGTGTACTAAGACTCCATGTCAAGGGCAAAAGGATGAAAGGTGTTTACATTGTTATGAAACCAGGTAACAGGAACACTGCAGACATCTAGGAAGAAGCTATTGGACTCTTGGAACAGGCCTATGAGAGTTAGTTTAGAGTAAATAAAACACTTCTGATTCCTTTAAATAAACAACTGTATCATTAGGCTCTCACTATGTGGTTTGGTTTCTCTGTGTGGGTCTGCTAACTTGTGCTGGCTTTTTTTTTCCTGAATCATTTAATGTATTTCTTGGAAAAAAGGTCTGGAACAAAATTACTCATACTGATATAATTTGCCCCAAAATCTAGAAGAATTTCTGTATGAAGTATTTGCAAATTCATCTAAACAAACAGCCTTGAGATGCCATAGGAGGGCAGAATATCATAAGAAGTGTCTTCAATTGAAGCCAAGCAGGAAAACATGCATTCAGTACAGACAATATATTTAAATTATTTACTCCTCAATGACAAAGGACACCAAAATTCTGCAGTGTGAATGTTGAAAGCCACTCTTTGCTATTATGAAATATTCAGCAAGGCCAAATTAATATTCTTTTGTTACCGTTCATCCCTGCCCAGTGCTCCTTTCCCCTCTGACCAGTTTGAGAAAGTACTAACACGTTCCTTACTCAACTGCCTGTAAGAATTTGGCAGAAGGACCACTGTCACTTACTTGCAAAAACAAATGAGCCTTTTCATCAAGCAATCAACCTTGCCCAAAATGAAGAAAAAGAAGGAAGCTCTTGATTTTCAAGTAGCTCAAGTAGCACAATGTCCTTTTAATGTATTTTTATTGCTTTCTTTTCATGAACAAACTGCATTTTGAGAAAAGGTCTGTTTCTTTTTTTAAGTCTCTTTTTCTCCCAACAGTTGTGAGAGAATTGTGTCAATTCTATTCTCTAGTGGACAAGGAGTTCAATAATGGATTCATTGCTCAAGTTGTTTCCTTATCCTTTTTTTTATATAATTGAAAAAATACTTTTTCTAGTGGAGAGAATATGTCCTTGAATCAGTTTCCTCCGTAGCTATATGCAACTTTTTTTTCCAGGGATACTGCTGTTGATTCAACATAATGAGAGAAGTGAAAGATTTTCAAAGTGGAACAAAATCAGAGGCAACAGGCACAAGCTAAACTACAGGATGTTCCCTCCATACATTGCAAAACTTTTACTGCAAGGGTGACTGAACACTGGCACAGGTTGTTCTGTGGAGTCTCTATACTTGTACATCTTCAAAAGCCATCTGGACAAAATCTAGGCAACCTGCTCTAGCTGCTACTGCCTAAACAGTGGAATTGGACTATGTAGCCTGCAGAAGTCCCTTTGAGCTGCAAACATTCTCTGATTAAATTAGCAATTAAAAAAAAAAAAAACAAAGTAATTTTTCTAAAAAAGTGGGTGGCTCAAGTGACCATGCTGTCATGTTTCAATTCTGTATTAGTTTTTTTCCCTAGTAGAAGGAATCAAAAGATATTACACTGTTCCCATCAGAATTTTGCTGAAGAGCTCATTGCATATATATTACTGCGGACGTTATGATGAAAACAAAAATACAAATTATTAAATGTAAATGAGGAAAATTTCACTATTAAAAAGACCGAGTCATAGTTTTGTTTTCCTGCTTTCTTAGGATGTATAATCAGAACACAAAGGAACACCCAAAGACTCAAAAGTGCCCATGAGAAGTTATCAGCTTCACTTTTAAGCATATTGCTGTTGTTTTTGCCTGATATGTCAATAGCTCTAAAACCTAGAAACTCTGTTCTGTAACAAAATATTTATTATCAACAGTAACTTGCTTAGATCAAGCTGAAATGTGAAAACTGGAGGCTGCTTCTCGAAAAGAATTGCATTCTGTCTGTTTGGTTTTGATAGTCCTTCAGAAACTTTACAAATACAATAAAGTTATCGGTAAGAACCAAAGCAAATACTTCCTGACATGCAATGGTGCAGACTGAACTCACACTTTATTAAAAAATATAAATGCCAGAGTTTAAAAAAAAGCTTAATCTGTCTTTGTCAAAAAATCTGAATAGAATTCCTATGTCTGATAAAGTGGGAAAACTGAATGAAAGGTTTTCAAGAGTCAAGGCATTCACTTTAGCTGTTCTTCATACAAATCCCGTGGTGTCTAATAAGAAATGTGCTCAAACTGCATGTTATGGGGTTTTGTTTGTTTATTTTTTTAAAGATGGTGTTAATGGGCTTTTCTATAAATTCACAATTTTTGCATGGTTTATATTTAATAAATTTAATAAATCACTACCTCGTTATCAGATTTAGCTGGCAGCGGTCAGTGATTTTTAAATCACTGGTAATACACACCTATTTCCAAGGGAATGTCCTACTGGTTTTGGTGCTAATTCTAATTTGAAACAGAGATGCACAATATTGCTAAGATAAACTTATATGACTGATCGCAAGGGTGAGCAGATAGAGAGAGGCTTAATCTCAGAAACTCCAATGTTGCAGGAGAGAGTAAAGTTCCCAGGAGGAAGAATGCTTTCTTTCCAACAAAACAAAAGGAGAAATACAAGAACACAAAATTTTAATCATCTTCATTCTTGAAAGTAGAAGAAAGGTCAGTAGCAGAAACGAAGTTTCCTTCTTTCCTTTTGTAAAACTTTCCTTTCCTCCATGCACAATTAGCTGGGTAGTATTTACATAGCACAGAGAAGTTACACTTTTGCACTCTTCCCTAAACTAAGAACAGAGGCAACTGGTAAACATCTCTTTTAGCTTCAATATTTATTTAGTTGTAAAACTTTGTTTCCAGGTCAAATGGTATCTGAATCAGCCTTTGGGTTAGCAGCAGGCTCCTTATCACTGGAGTCTTATGCCCTACTAATGACAATGGAAAAATAGGAGATTCTTGTCTGAATGGATACTCTTGATGGATTATTCCCAGTGAATATGTGCTGAATCAGATGCTTTCTCTACAAAATATACAGATCATCTCCTCCATCTCTTGTTAAATTCCATACTTCTCTGTGACAGTGCTGAAGAAGTGAATATTCCTTTTGCCAACAAGTTATAAGACTAAGATAGTGTATAAAATCTGGTTTTTGTTAGGTTATTCTAACAGAACTATTATCTAACTATTGTCATAAATATTTTTATAATCTGCTTGGTTTTAGCATAACTGCTTATGAATATATTCAAAATATTATTCTAGTAGTACTCAAGAGATGTATTCAGGATTAGATGGTAGAAATCCATCCAAACTCTGGGTCTTTTCCGCGAGTTTTTTTTTTCTGTTAGTGTTCTTCTGATATAGTTAAATAGGAAGCTTCTCCCATTCTACTGGGATAAAATATACTGGTCTGCAAGTGACCAGTATATTTTTTCTTCTCATTTTGCTTTTTGTCAAATAACAGGACAATATAAAAGACAAAGAACATAATAAGCAAAAGTTGAAACAGAAATTAAAAAAAAAACAACTCAAGTAATATTATTTAAAATATAAAACACAAAATTGAACCATGGAAGTGATCAAAACCCTTTTCTTTAAAGAAGGAAAAAAATAAGTAACAGTTGTAGTCCCAGTAACAAAATTCAGGAGTGGACTTCAACATTTCTAATGATTGCATTTTAAAATCAAAATAAAATGTCCTGAGATCTGGGGGCCAGCACCACTTTTCTCCTGAAGAATTATCAGAAGCTGATTGGAGCAGAGCTCCTCTGCCTGTTACTGGTGAAATCAGTTCACCCAAAGGAAATATAAGTCTTACAAAATTTTTCAGGGAAGCACAAGCATTTTAAATGTCATCAGTCATCAGTTAAAATGCAGATATTGGAAACTAAGATACATAAAATTTTTAAACTATATTTTGTGTCTTTTATATTTTACGGACTGCAGTTCATCTTTAGACTTGTGCAAAAATGCATTACCTACAGTTGTTTTTTGAGGGAAGAGAGACTGAATAACATGAAAGAGGAAAGTGATAGTTTGAAATCAGGTATTACATAAACTAATAAATAATTTTAAATAGTACTGATAAAGGCAGTGAAAGAACAGATTAAGAAGATGCATAGTGGGATAGGTGAGTGACATTCTTCTTGAAAGAATAATTTTAAATAATTTTAAATAGTACTGATAAAGGCAGTGAAAGAACAGATTAAGAAGATGCATAGTGGGATAGGTGAGTGACATTCTTCTTGAAAGAATAATTTTAAATAATTTTAAATAGTACTGATAAAGGCAGTGAAAGAACAGATTAAGAAGATGCATAGTGGGATAGGTGAGTGACATTCTTCTTGAAAGAAGCAAATTTAAAATACTTCCAGTGAGAGCAACCCAAACTCATGCATCCTTTTAATTGCAAAATAAGCTTATTCAGTTTGTGAATTTAATATAGATCAGCAGTATATGTCCAAAAATAACAGGAAGGGGAAGTTCCAGGGAAAACATGTTGATACCTTCATTTAATTTCAACCTGCATGGTCTCTACTGGGGAGCTGTGCAATAAAGACTTGTGCTAAAGATCCTTCAAAGAAATACCTTTTAGGTTTGCATGTCAAGGTTTTGGTAGCAATGGGGGCTACAGGGGTGCTTGCCAGAAGCTTCTACCATGTCTGAAAGATCCAGTGCCAGGCAACACCAAGTTGGACCCACCATGGGCCAAGGCTGAATCTGTCAGTGATGGTGGGAATGCCTCTGGACTAATGTATTTGAGAGGAAAAAAATTTCTTTGTGAAGAAGTAAATTGTGGCCAGAAAAGAGTGGAGTGAGGATATGTGAGAGGAACAGCCCTGCAGACACCAAGGTCATGCAGAAGGAGGGACAGGAGGTGCTCCAGGGGCCAGAGCTGAGATTCCCCATGGTGCCGACCATGGTGAGCAGCTGTGCCCCTGCAGCCCATGGAGGAGACCCACACTGGAACAGCTGGATGCCTGAGAGACAGCTGTGACTCCATAGGAAACCTGTGCCAGAGTAAGGTCCTGGCAGGGACCTGTGACCCTGTGGGGCACCCATGCTGGAGCAGGCTGCACCTGAGGGACTGCAACCTGTGGAAGCAACACATGCTGGAGCAGTTTGTGAAGAACTGCAGTCAGTGGGAAGGGCTCACATTGGGGAAGTACAAAGAGACCTGTCTCCCATGGGAGACATCCCATGATGGAGCAGTTGAAGGAGTCCTGTCTTGAGGAAGAAGCAGTGACAGAAACAATGTAGGATGAATTAACCATAGACTCCATTCCCCACTCCCCTGCAACAATGGAGGGGAAGAAGTAGAGGAAAGTGGGGAAAAAAATTAAGTGCAGGAAATAGGGGACAGATGGAAGGGTGATTTTAAAATTTTGAGATTTTAAGATTTGGATTTTAATTATCATTATCCTACTTTGATCTGATTGTTAATAAGCTAAAATAATTTTCCCAAGTTGAGTCTGTTTTGCCTGTGATGGTAACTAGTGAGTAATCTCTTTCTGGCCTTATCTCAACCTGTGACCCTTTTGTTATTCTTTCTCTCCCTGTCCAGTTGAGGAGAAGAGTGATAGAGCAGGTTTGGTGGGCAGTGGTGTCCAGCAGCATGCACATCAGTACCAGCCAGAGGGGACCCCCATATGAGGAGTTAAAAATTACCAAATATTGTTATGATTAACATTTTCTTTGATTGTTTTGAAAGTCATTATGGTACATAATGAAATTCAATGAAGAATGTAGGAGCTGTTTGAAAAAGAACAAAATCAGTGATAAAAAAAGAAGAGATGCTCAATTTGGTCAGACTCCAGAATGAGACAATGAATTTTCCAAAAGGAAAAATGTTATAAACTGGAGAATAGTCATTAGATTATAAAACTTTTCAACAGGAAAAGAACAGCAGCTAAAACCCCAGCTCCAATGAATTCTTGTGTGTAAGTCCCACTGACCGCAACAAACCAGAATTTCTCTGAAGAGTCACTCCACAGTGTTGTCAGGAGTGATAGAAGGAATGATGAATAGAAGTTGTAAAATGACAGTGGTGATTGTGTTTTCTTTTTTGATCTCTTGAGGTGTGGCCTCACCAGTGCTGAGGACGGGGACCAATCCCTGCCCTGCTCCTGCTGCCCACACTATTGCTGATCCAGGCCAGGATGCCATTGGCCTTCTTGGCCACCTGGGCACAGCCTGGCTCATGTTCAGCTGCTGTCACCAGCACCCCCAGATCCGTTCCAGCCACTCTGCTCCATTCTTTATGGGGTTATTGTGACCCAAGGGCAGGACCCAGAACTTGGCCTTGTTGAACCTCATACTGTCAAGTCTCAGCCCATCGGTCTCACCTCTCCAAACCCCTTTGTAAAGTCTTCCAATACTACCACCTAACATGATGTGGTCCCCAAACTTAATGAGGATACACTCAATCCCTTAATTCAGGTAGTGAATAAAGATACTGAACAGGATTGGGCCCCATTCTGAGTCTTGAGAAACAGCACTAGTGACCAGAATCAAATAAAAATTGATTATTTTAAAAGAAATGTGTACTCATTAGAAACAAACACATAGCAAGCTAGAACAAGCAGCTGAACATTCTGCCATAAGAGACATCAAATCAGGCTTTGATTATCAGGTAAATTCTCTTAACCTCTGAAACAACTGACACAACTGTTGTAGGACCCTAGATTGCTTCTTAATAGGTTTCGCAACCTATTTTAACCTTAAATATGGAAGTGTTCTGATTAAAATTCCATTTGGTCCAATATAACTCTTTCTTTAAGGCAAGGAGAGTTTTTTGTGCTCAGAGGTATAGCTTTAACACCTTAGCCTCTAAAACAAAGTACATCTCTGAAAAGGAAATCAGAAAAATAAACGGCTACATCCTAGCCAAAAGGTAGACATCAGATTTTAAAAGTGGCACACTGATTTACTGTAGGTGAGGATGTGGTTGTCCTGGGGTGACTGTATGATGCTTCTATCCCCAAATCGTCTGTTCTGTCTGAGTTAGATATTGTGTTCTGTAGCTTTAAGAGCGAATGGGGAGAAAACAGAAGCGACAGAAGCGCGTGTTTTTGTTTTGGGAAGAGGCAGCAACTCCCACTCTCTCCTGAGCGGAGACTGTTTTTCGTCTGTCTTTTCGGCGGCCAGAGATCTCTCCTTGCTTTTAGTTAGTTTTAGCTAGCTAGGGCAGAGAAGTTCCCTGGACTGTTTTTTTTTTTCTCTTTTTCCTTGGGACTGTTTAAACCTGCTTTTGGATTGAAAGATCTGAGAGAGCCGGGAGAGAGCACCGGGAGAGCACCGGGCCCACCGGGACCGGGCCAGGCCGAGGCCGGCATCTGCCAGCGCCGGAAAGAACTGATAAAGGCTCAGCGAGCCGGGCTTCCCACGGCAAGGACTTTCCCGATTTTGCCAGGTTTTATTGTTTCATATTATTAATTTCTAGATTTGTAAGCACTTCCTTTTTTGTTAAATAAATAGTTTTTTCCACTCATCTCTAAGGAGGTTTTTTTCCTGAACCAGTGGGGGGGGAAGGAGCAGTTCCAGCTTGCTTTCCAGAGAGACCCCCATTTGGGAGGTCTCCTCCCAGATTTGCCCTAAACCAGGACAGTGGTCCATAGCTTACATTTGTTTATGAATTAATTCAAAATCAGGAGTAAGAAGATAAATCTGTAAAATTGGTCCAGCAAAGAGGGCAAACCATGTGTTCCAGTGGGTTTGGACAAGCGACCAAGGTAATGAAATGTGAAAGGCAAAAATGAATGTTTTACATAATCTACAAAGTTACCTCATAATAGCACAAACCTTAAAACAGTTCATTGTCAACACAGCATTTGTTTCTCAAAGAGAAATAGCAGTCCCTGAGCTTGGTTGAGTGCTGATGGCCCAGCTTGACAGGGACAGGAAGCTGCTGAACTGCAGCTTGGGCTGCCCTGGTGTGTCTAACATGAATAGTCACAGGATGAGACCGTGCTGGTGCACTGTGTGCTGCAGAGCTCATGGCACAAAGGTATGTACTGTGTACAAAATCAGACAATCTGATTTCCTCATCTGGGGTGGTTCAGTGAAGTGAACCACATGCACCTTACAGTCACCAAAGCTGTGTATTTTTTACCTCCTGCCAGAGATGCTTCATAGATTCATAGAATAATGGAGCAATTTGAGTTGGAAGGGACCTTTTAAAAGTTCTCTGGTCCAAACCTCTTGCAATGAACAAAGACATCTTCAACAGGACCAGGCTGTTTAGAGCCCTGTCCAACCTGAATTATCCCTACAGAAATTCTCTCCAGTAAAATTCTGAGGACAACTCTTTACTTCTGGGATTCAGATGATCTTTGCTTTGACTGTGGATAGGTAAAGACGTAGGTAGTTTAAAGTCTTTGGGTTTTCTCTTGAGGGTGAGGAGAAATGCATCATAAATCTCTCCCATCTATTCAAGCTGAAGGAGAAAAATATCAGAGGACAGTCTAAAGGAATATGTATAGAAAGAGAGTAGGAGAAGCACACAAAAAGTGTTTGGAGACAAGAATAAAAGACAGATTCAACCAACCAGAGAACTCTAATGTCTCTATATGTTACAGATGACAAATCTGAACTAGCAGAAGCCTGCTTTTGAGAACACTGCTAAAGTTTAAAAACTAGCATGTATATAAGGTTATAACAATTCTTTTACCAATTCATAGAGAGCTCCACTACTACTCTTGCCATCTACCTCCATGTGGCAGCAAAGAAGTTTTTAGATTTAATAGAAAGCCACAAGAATGACTGGCAGAATATGACAGTCATTAAAAAAAAATTGAAAGAAAAAGACTTTGATTAATTCTTTATATTCCAAAGAGCCTTAGCTGGAAATGACAATCCCTCTCTCAAGTGCTGCATGTAGCTTGCTCAGTAAATATGTAAGGAGGCAGCCCAAAGGAAGTTCAACTTGCTGCTGCAGATTAATGAAATGCTTTGAATTACAAGCAATATGCACATCCAAATTACAAACTGTAATACAATATTTGAACTGCTCCACATAGTAGAAGCCGATTATTCTTGGCAAGCATCTGCATCATGCATTCCAGCTCCCCATCCTTAACATGTGGGGTATCATCACATGAAAAGAACCCAGCCAAAAATTCTGTAATTCCTTACAGATGAAGATCAAGTGGAAGAAATACTCAATGTTTTAGAATAAGATTTCACATAAAACTAGCATTCATCTGCTCACAGGTGTTATCAATATAGCTTTTTGCAAGCAAGAATAACAGCTGAAAATTCAGTTTAGGTGAACTTATGGTCCCTATCAGTCTAATGACTTTCTACAGACTTTTACTACAGAGAAATAAAGTGAGGCAATGGGAAATATGAATTACATTACATGACAAAATCAAATCTAATTCTTTTTATGGACTTGTATATTTCTACAGAATTTGATCACTTATTTGTTTTAAGATGGATAAGTTATACATACTAGAGTAATGTTAAAGAAGTTAAAAAACTGAATTTCAAATCTCTACTGATACTTACTGAAGATCATTGTATTTAGATACAGTCTGCAACCTAAAGTATCTGTATTCCAACAAAGAGGCACAGAGGGGGAAAAAAGTTTTGAAATCTATACCATATACCTCTCTTATCCACAGCTGTGATAAGAAGTCGTCTCTGAAATTCAGCTCAGGATTCCACCTAGGAATCAGACTTATCTAGAAGTAATGTGATTTAAAATGGTTCTCAGGTACCCTGTTACCTTCAAAATCTTCTATTTTTTCTTCATAAAACAAGAGTCATTTTGGGGCACAATTTGACTTGCATCACCAGGTACACGAGAATAATTTTGGGGCAAAATGTAATTTGCAGCTAAAGCTAATACAATAGGGATGGCAAGCTCTCTGAGAAAATAAAAGGCATATCTAACTCAAGCATTCCATTGCACTACACCACCAAGGGCTTTGATACTTGAATGACAGTCCTCAATGTACCCAAAAGAGCAAAATGTTATGCTTGGGAAGGGAGCAAGTGTTCCATTTATATCTGCTGCAATAAATAAAAATATAGGAATTTTCCAGTTGAGTCTGCTAGGGAAGCAAACTTAAAAAAAAAAACCAAAAAACATAAGATCTGCTTGCTTATCAAAAAAAACCAAAACATTACTATTAGCAAAAGAGGTAGGTTGAAGAAGAAATTCATGATGGAAGAGAATGTGAGAAGAAATGCAATCTCCCTAACATTCAGTGGAATATGATATGCTTATGGGTGGCTGTGTGCTGACAAAGGTCATGATTTGCTGGTACAAATACAATTAGTGACTTACAACAGAGTCATCAGGCATGAGCCTGCATCAGGTCTGAAAAAAGGAAAAATTTGGGCAAAGCAAAAAACCACGTTGTTGCCATGTTGTTTAACATGATGAGGAGTGCTGTGCAATTAGCTCTCTCAGAAAATGAAACTTATTGCTAAGAAGGAAAGGACATCAAATTGTAATCAACATCATCAACATAACAAGTCCTGAGATGCTTGGGCTGTGCAGCCACAATGTGATAGAGGCAGAATATACTGAAGGAAGTGTGTTCCTAAAGGAATTTTTCTCTCTGTCGTTCCATTGAAAAATTTAGAGTCCAAGAAAACAGACAGTTCTGTCATATTTATTTTAAATTCTAAATTATCATTCCACCAGAAGTAGATTAAACTTATTTCAGCAAAATTCCCAATCTTTGCTGCACTTTGTTTTATATTTAAATATAAAATTATATTTTTTTAATAGTTCACTTAAGCAGGAACTTTTGGATGGGGGTAAAAGCACACTACTCAACAGTGAAGAACAAGGCCAAAACAAAAGTGTTTCTTGGAACCAGAGATTGTATTTACCTAATCCATACAAAATGATTCTCCTACCTACTGAAACTCTTGAATTATGTAACTGGAAATAGAATCTTATATCATCTTTCAACAAATTCCTATGTGGTTCAGTCCTAATACATAGCTGAGGCACATTCCATGCAATTAGTACCTCATATTTGAAATTATTTGGAAATTTACAGACAACTGTTACTCAAAAGGAAAAGGTTGTCATGGTGAGCTCAGTACCACTGTATCTGACACTCCCAAAGATGAGTGTAGCAATCGGGTATGTCCTTAGATCCTCACACTTGGTGATGTCCTAAAAAAGACCAAGGTTAATTTTCCCTTCACTCATATTTCCTCTCCTACTTTAAGATAATTGAAAGCAGTTTTGGCTTATTCATGACTTAAAATAATTTGGATTACTTCTGTTTACTATTTTAGATGCAAATGATTCAGCTAGGATCTTTAACAGCTCTAGGTTGCTCCCAAAATTGAGGTTTACAATTTTCTTACTTTGTTTTCTTTCTGCTTTTTACATTGGTTTATACTGCCTATATATAAACTGCAAAGGATTTCACTGCACCAATCTACTTGGCAAATACCTATTGAGAAGCCCTTCACAATCTGCCCAGATTAGCATTTTTAATCACTGTAAATAGACTGGTATAAGGACACTCTATAAAGTCTCTAATATGCATAAACATTCAGAAACACTCACACAAATCCATGACATCTGCAGCACCAAAGTGCATGAAGGTATTCAGGGTGAGATGTTAAAAGGAAAAAATTCTGGTCTCCACACTATAATGTAAAGATTTGAGACCAGAAAGTTGTTTATCACTGTGCATCTGTACACATGAATTCAGTATGTCCTGCCATGTCTTTCTCAGAATCACAGAAACACAGAATAAGTCAAGCTGGAAGGGACCCACAAGGAACATCAAGTCCTGCTACTGGCCCTGCATAGCACCATCCCCAAAAATCCTACCATGTACCCAAGAGCATTATCTTAATAAGCCTTCTTTACTTAAACATTAATTACAAATCTCCATGAACATCCATGAATAGTGTGTAGCTGAGTTTAACATTAATTTCCCCTTTGCCTCAATTATAAATATCCTTTAAAAATGATTTTTTAACTTTCACTATTTAACCTTTTTTTTTTTTAAGAAAGTCTGAAATATGAATAAATTCTCAATGAAGAAGTATAAACTATACTTCAAGTTTCTGCACTCCAGCCAGGTGATGCTTAAGTAAAGGTTTCCACAAAAGGCTATTTTTTTATTTGTTAGTCAAACTATAATTAAACAAAGGTAAAATATACAACAAATATACTTTTCTGATTCCATGTGGTACCTCTTTCATGGTGTGAAAGGTTACTAACAGAGCTGTTCATTCGGCAATATAATTAAAATTTAGACTCCCAGAACAACAATTACAACACTAATGAGGTAAATAATAATGTCAGCCAGCATCCTCTGGTAAGAAGGTTGAAAGAGTAAGAGATAACAGATGTCAATAGACTTCAAAGAGAATGCCAGGTTCAAATGTAAACAAATGTAAAGCAGTAGTAATAAAATTTAAATGAATGTTTTTGCAGTCATCTTGTGGTATGAGGTCAGGCCCAAAGAAACAAGGTACAGGCACAAAAGTGAGGCATTTTTGTACAAAGTCCACAAGAAAGGACTGTATCTTTCCAATAAAATAAAGTAAAATAAAATGCAGCACCCAGGGCAGGATGCTTATTATGTGTTTAAGCTATTACTCTGTACGTGGCAATGTATTAATTTATTTCTTCTTCTTTGTCTGTTGGAACTCACTGACACAAAAGGGATATTTTTGGTATAGTTAATGTAGTTCAACGCACATAATGTCAACAAAACAAAAGGTTGTTATTGATTTTATGGTTTCTTTCCAGTTGTGTTTTTGATATTCAGATAAAGTACCTGAGAAAAGTAGTTTATTCTATTGTTAACCAAGTTAAACGCAAGCATGACCTTTAAAAAACTCTCTATAACAACCTTCATGGATGCTTAATGGTTTTTTATTGTTGAACATTTCCTGAGCTATGTCATTATTTCACTGATTATACTTACACAACGTGTATACTTTGCTTTTATTTCATACCCATTTTGCTATTATTTCTCTTATTGGAAATAATGAAAAACTCATAATGATTTACAAGGAATTCCTGTATTTAACTATCAGAAGTCACAAATAAACATTAAACATGCAGTTTTATTCTTAGAATTTCCTTGAATTCAAAGTCAGAGCTATTTAATAACAGTACAGCCTGATCCATTATTATCTTTAAACAAAGTCACCAAAGAACTTTAAATTGTACACCTGGCTAACAATGAGACATGGCCTTCCTAATTTTTCTCAAAATATTGCCCAAAAGACCCTAAATTTTATTGTTTCTATTGATTAAGTGTAACTTACTTTATGCTTTAAAGCCTATTGCTTTTTCTTTTCATGTTGTTAGCATTGATTTACAGAACCTAATGGGTTCAGACTTGCACAGGCAAATCTAGAAAATAAATAGCTCCTCTTATGAGCTATTTCATGTGTTAACCTGATCAGTAGGAGACCTGTAAACATCAATGCAATTCCAGTAAAAGCAACAAAAGCATCATTAAGGTACAAAGAAACATGTTTATTAGATACTTCTTAGAAACCATTTCAGGGCTTGAGTAAGAATATACCCAGCAGGTGCTTCATGGCAGCAGGATCTGGCAATTGACATGACCCAAGTCATAACTTCCACCAAGAAAATAGATAGCAAAATAGTTTTAAACTTTGTGAAAACATGAATACAGACCTGATCCGCCTAACTTGCTCAGTCTTTGTATGATCACATTATTCATAACACCCCTCTTATGGCTACGTCTTTTCTAATGTGCCAAAAATTGGCTATTTGCATTAGGGTTTAAATACTTTACAAGCTGTTTTCTGATCTCATTCCTCACTCAGCCCTGAGACATTATTTATGTGGTCCCTTTGCCTTTAAACTGTGACATTGGCAGTTCTGCAGTTTCACACATGCAGGATCTTGTCTATATGTTAGCAAAGCTATGCCATTCTGATTGAAATCATGCCTCTATGCTCCAATCGCTATGATGTATCTAAAACTGCTAAAATGAAGTCTGCTCCTGTTTCGCTTCAACTGCCCCTCATGCCAAATAATGCCATCAAAGTGGCAATCCCTCATAATTCCATCATGTCTTTCTTCTGAATCGACCCATCTATAGCCTTCTTCCTTTACATTTGAATAAAATAAAAACCTCTTTGAGACACAGACCAGGAGCTATAGCCAATCAGTACAAGCCCTCGCCTGGGCCTGGAGCTCCTTACTGGTGCAGTGGTACTGACAATCAAAAAGGAGACTTCTCTTGTTCTTAAATCAGTGATGTCAATAATCAAGAACATCACAGTGTGGACTCAAACAAATCTTCAGAATTACTGCAAAATCCCTTTTAAAAAAATTGATTATCTGCAACTAGTAAATTCTTCCAATACTAAAATATTGACTGCTTTTCAGATTTTAGCCAGGGTGAGTTAGTCCTGACCCTTCAAATTATAATCAGGTGACAAAAATATGTCAGCCTAACATCCCTAGTATTTTGACTTTTTCATATAGAAGGTCCAGCTAACTTCATTGGCTCTGCGATTGCCTTCCTACCTCTGATTGTGTAACAGAGGGCAGTCAACATCCAGATTTAAAACTAAATCTTCCAGGATGCTCATGTTAAGTGTTAACCCTGTTCTAGATTTAAAAATCTGTATAAGACGGAACCAGTGGACAGCAAAATGTACAGAAATTATACATGTGCTCATTATTTTCCAAAGTTTACTATATCTACAATATACTTTTACAGGATTTTCTTTTTTATTAAACAAGTAAAACTGTAAGTGTTAATCCTTTAGGAAAAACTAAGTTTTTTTCTATTAATCTGATTCTGAAAGGTAGCAAAACACTATTGTGCTGTTGTCTTTCAAGACATCATTGATACCCGAGGTGTTGCAGCCTGAGAATATCCCGGATGCTTGCAAGTTGCAAGATATCTCCAGTGCAAACTTCCCTGAAGGTGACTGTGCCACAGCTGCTGTGCAGAATGGCAACCACTTCCCACAGCAGCTCAGGTTGGAGACAGTGGACTGACAATGACCTCAAGAAAGGACTGATATTTTGCACTATACATCAGTGCTGGATGTCTAGTTCTGGAAAACATAGTCAGACCTTGGCTTCTGAGACTTATGTCTTTATTATGGTATGCATTTTGTAGTTAAATTGAAAAGGCCACACTATACATTCTACTTGTGTATTAATACTTGTGTATTAATAATGTAAATTTTATTACATGAAGTGATGCAAACACAACCACTTCCATTCCTTGTAGACCTTACACCTTTATGATATCGATAAAAATAAAGTCCTTCATTATGATATTTTAAGCAAATTTATCAGAAATGTGAAAGATAAAAAACTAATAATGAATATAATATTAACAACTACTAGATAACTAACCTAAGTAATGATAACAGCTATCTAATTCAATAATTCACATGGTAAATGTTACAATTCAGGGTACAGTCACTCAGCTTATTTCAAGGACAGCTAAATTATAAGAAAGCTACTGTAACATTAATGTACATTGAAATAGTTCTGATACAGTCTAAGGATTTTATATGATAAATTGAATCAGGTAAAGCACCAAATAAAGGACTGCAGGTAATACCACTTGCATTGTCCTTAGCCAAGAGATTTCATGGAGCACAGTATCTAAATGCAGGAAATTTGTCATTAAAGGGGCTTGGAAAATCCCTTTGGAGAAACACAGAAAGTATTACTGTAAATTCTCTCTCTTTCTCTCTTTCTCTCTCTATTTAATGTATAACTCTCTTATTTCCAAGATATTATATGGATTAGTGAACAAATAGATGTGATATTAATACACGATGTCAGATACATGATGTATAGGGTTAGGCTGAAGAAAACCATAAAAGTTTCCTTTTCCATAAGGAAACTTAAACAGGAGCTAAGTAAACTGAGAGTGTTTTACAATGGTCGATGTGCACTCAGCAAGCAGGGACATTCTCATTTCAGGGCAACCACTGCTCTCTGGGAAATTAGTTTAAAAGTGTTTCATTTAAGTGAATTCATGTCCACATCCAAAAGGCTATAGAAAGGTAGCCAATTTAAGCTGCATTCAGTTATAATCCAGTTATAGAGTGCCACAGTTAGACAGGCACAAACTGTCTCTTTCAGCTACATTTTCTAGACTATCTCATAAAGTATCTACTTTTAAATCTGAAAATGGGAACTGTTTCACATTGCTAGCAGGAGGATTTTCAGAGATCACAGTGACATGTCCAAAGTCAACAGAGGGAAAGAGGTACATAGAGTTAGAAGATGCTGTAAGCAGATTGCTGACTTCTAGATATAGGAGAAAAGGAGTTTTTTTGATCACTTGTTATTGTTCTAGACAAGGGAAATTTGCCTCTTTTCTGAAAATATTGCTGTATAACACCCTAATTAATGGCTCTAGAGTGGACTTGAAGAACAGAATTTTCACTCATTGCATAGACTCCCAAGATCTTCACAAATGTCCACCTATCCCCACATATGCCTTATGTGCAGTGTATAAGTAAAGCCTAAACCAGAAAAAGTGTCATCCTACTGATGCTGTCTCGTTCGAAGCCGATTTTTAATAATATATTAAGGAGTAGGGACACTAGAAATATCAAACATCAAAAAAGGAATAAAGCCATAAATAAGATTAAATGAAACAGCTACAAATTTATGTGGTTGAGTCCAAAATGCTGAGATTTACTTGTAGATTGAAAAGCACAATCTGACATCTGATTTTGATTTGACACTTTATAGAGAAATTGCTGATGATTTTTATGACTGATAGGGATATTGAGGAGTTAGAGTAGTTAATTAGGTAATTCAGTAGTTAATATTCAAGGAAATAAAAAATTATTTCTACATTGTATGAAAGTGCATCATGAAAGTGCCACAGTGTCTTTTTAAGGTGATTCCAATTAAGAGACTTTGCTGCCTTTCCCCATCAGAAACATAAATTTACAGGAACATCTAAGTCCTGTCCCTCCAGATCCCACAGCTCCAACTATAAAAGGCTAAGGGAATTGGGATGGTTTAGCCTGGAAAGAGAAGGCTTCAGAGATGACCTTATTGTGCCTTTTGTTTACATAAAGGCAGCTTACAAGAGAGCTGGACAGGTGCATTTTATATGGGCAAGCACAGCTTTAAACAGAGAGAGGTTTTCACGAGATGTTAGAAAGAAAGTCTTTACTATGAGGATGGTAAAGCACTGGAACAGGTTGCCCAGACAAGTGGGTGCACCGTTCCCGGAAGTGTCTAGGACCTGGATGGATAAGACTGTAAGCAGCCTCGCCTGGTCGAGGTGTCCCTGCCCATGGCAGAGGGCTTGGAAAAGGATGATCTTTAAGGTGCCTTCCAGCCAGATCATTCCATGGTTCCACAGACATGACCCCGCAGATTGCTATCACGTAAGAACTCGGCTCCAACCGCGGGCCGTGTCGGTGACACAACCGTGTGTGCTCTGTTCGGAATGTCGCCGGGCACAGCCCGCGTCAGGAGGGGCGGAGAAGCGAAGCGGGATGGACGCTCCGAGCGCCCCTTCCGCGCTCCGCAGCCCCCGCTCCCGCTGGCGTCAGTGCCACCGCTTGTGGCGCAGCCCCCGGGACGTGCCCTACGGCCGGCCTCGCCCCGTCCGGCCCTCCCTGTCCCAGTGCCGAGTGCCGGATGGGTCGCGATTCCCTGACATGGGTTACCCGGAGCCGGCTCTCGTCCCCGCCATCGGCGGAGGGTGCGCCCAGGGAGCGCGGGCTGAGCAGGCGGAGGCGCCGGGGACCTCCAGCAGCCGGCACCACGGGGAGCTCAGTCGAGGGCCAGGGAAAAGTTGTTTTCCCAAAGGCATTGAAGGTTTGAACAACGTGGCTTGCAGCCGAAGTGTATAAAACATGCGCCCCGAGGGGCCGAGTCTTTCCCCTTTGATGGCAGTGTCGTGTCACATCTAGCATCTCTGTTCTCGATGGCATCCCACCTAAGTACAGCAGCAGGAGGATGAGAAGCGCCTGGCACCGTATGGTTATTTTGGCACCATGGGTGATGGGGTTTGACAACTGACATTCCTTCGGGAGTATTTAAGCTATATGGATGCAATGCTTGAATGTTCAACATGATGCTTGGGGAAAACCGTGTCGGAAGAACAGGCTTTAGAAGTGTGTGTGACAGCTGGGAGGTCAAGGCCACTGACATGCAGGCAGGATATTGCATCAATCGGCAGACAGTGTGTTGTAGAAAACAAAAGGGGAAAAGAATTTCTGAGAATGTATAAGATAATACGCATCCCAGGCCTGAGCTGGCGCGAAAACCGGGAGAGTAGGACAGTGATTAGTTTTTCAGACTAGCTTGATGATCTCAAGTCTGACAGGATTTACACTGAAATCTGCAGCATCCGTATAGTGTGTCAGTCTGGTGTGCAACTCTTAACACGTGACTCGGCTGGTTGTCAGTTATCAGCTGTTACTATAAATGTCCCAATATGTCTGTTCCTACAAGCTTTCCTCTCCTGTCCAAACCTTTACTATGTATACACACCCTCATGTGTTGTCTATACCTCCCCAACATATTCTATATGTACAAAATTCAACAAACTTAATTTTATAAAATTACCCATTTATGTCCTTGAATCTAAAGCAAAATTACCCTTTGAATGAAATGTATTTGCAACATTTAAGCCCCAGGTTTTTTATGTACTAATACCAATTCCTGGATTGTTTCTCGTCTTACAGTCAGATGCATTTTAACAAACAGTTTGCAACTGATGTGCTGTGAACATAATGAATCATTAAGCACTCCCACCCACCCAAAAGTGAGAGCCAAATGTTCAGTCCTAGCAAAAACACTTGAAACTCCATTACTTTTCAAAATAATTACAGCTGTTGGTCCTGTGTGTGACTTCAGCCCACAAAGTGGGAAGTGGCTCTTTGATGGACTTGCAGAGGCAAAGCATAACAGACTGGCAGAGCTGTAGACGCACCTGCTGCTGCTGAGGCTTTTGCATTGTTTCATTGTAATATCTGCACTTCTTTGTTGTGACTTCTTTTAAAGCTTTTAAAAAGCTTTTCTTCAAGTGGGTGGTTATGCATGGATAATGAGATAGAAAAAGCATATAGAATTGATACATGTTCCTTTTCTGCAAAGTAAGCACATCACTCAGATGCATTTTTTTCAATTACAGGAAGTGAGTAATTTCCACAGAAAGCAATAGGACTCAAAAAGGTTTAATTAGAAGAGAAAAGAATGAAAACCTAGCAGCATTTTCTTAATCTGATAGTCATATATTATTCTTGGTAATGGTGGCAGCTGTCTCTTACAATAATGAACACAATGTAAGGGAGGAAATAGAAAAAAAAAGCCTGTCCTGTATCTATGTTCTTCACAATAATGATTCCTCTTCAGAAGGTCAGATGTGTTATAAAATTGTCCTGCATCAACAGGATTAAGCTACAGTTGGCCTTTGCTTAAAAAAGACAGAAAAAAACTGTCAAAAATGGTTTGAGGCAACCAGGCTTAATCCGTTTACAGACAGCTCCCTAAAGCCATGACTAAATTCCTTAATTTTTAAAATTGGACTGTTATTGTCGTCACTCTTCCAGACACAGCAATAAAGGTGCAAATACAGACCAGCCATCACCTTTTTCAATGAAAACAACTGTAATACTACCAAGTGGCGAGGGCTGCTATCATTTACACCACCTGTGCAGCAAGGTGAAAATCCAGAGAAAGAGAAACAGAAAAATTTAAGTCAAGTCTTGGCCAGGCCTGAAAAAACTTAATCAAATTCTACTCACTGAGGTAGTTCAATCCCAGACTGGACAGTCAAACCAAGAACAGTACCTGAGAAATGAGTGAAATGAAACTCATATTTCCACTCATTAAAATATACTTTAAAAAAATCTTTAAGATTCATGCATAATGATCAATGACAGAATCTCAGAATACAATTTTGCCTGAATTCTGCTTATATTAAATGCAATAGTTTTAAGATCCTGTGGAACTGTAATCCCTGAATGTGGATTTCTATGGCAGAAGTCCATTGATACTGCCTGTGATGAACTCAAGAGTCTCTGGCTTTGGGAAAGTAATATATTTATCTTTGTTTGTGAATAGATGTCACAAGAAACTCAGAAGTTATTGGGAGTTTTGAGTCTAAGCTTACAAAAAATTTCTGATTCTGTAACTCTTTCAAATGAGATAAGACTTTCATTTGTCTAGGATGCAGAATCCATTAAAAAACACCAGTATAGCAGCAAAGACTATCAGAAAACAGTCCCTACACCTACACCATGCTTTGTCTGTGCACTGACAGGAGTAAATCAAATTTTAAAATTTACTCTTCTTATTGATGTATTTTAAAAAATAAAGTTGCAATGATTTTGAGTCCAATATGAAAGTAGTAGAAGATTGAACTGGTAGGTAACTACCAAAGTAAATAGGTAGAGTGTTTCAGGATAGGATAATAATATATTAAAAATTGAAAGTAAATAAATTTTAAAATTAGAAGACAGGTTATATTTTTCCCAACCAGAATTAGTATCCAGAGGATATTTATTTCCTCAAATGCAGTTTTTAGCTGGGTGTTTCTGATAAACCCACCTAACAGACTCGTGCACAATGACAACCACTGATCCATGTTCTTTGCTTTAGGAGTAGCCTTGAAATTCCATTCCCATTTACAGCTGTGATGGACTACAGTCTGTTGTGGTAACATTTCCACTTCATAGAAGAGCCTGACGTTTATTCTCAGCTACATATTTCCAAAGTGTTAGTAACACTGAAGCCATGTTTTCATATTGTAGGAGTTTCTGTAATGGCAAGAAGCAAGAATTGAAGCCTTGAAATATGGCCAGATAGAAATAGCAGCCATGTTAGTATAATGAATAACCTTCTCTTCATGGAGAAACCCCTTACAGAAAAATACAATAAGCAGAACCCCTTCCACCCTCCCCTGCCCCTTTAAAGGACAGTTTCTGGTTCTAGCCTCAGCTAACAGAACAGACTGTATGAAGTGAACAAAGTCAAGAACACTATTTTCTGAATCCTGTCCCTCTGCTAAACAATTTCACAATTAAATATTAGATGTGGGGAACAGTCTTTTCTATGAAAAAGTCTGGGCTTTAGTTTATTGTGCCAGTTGCAGAGACTAAAGCCTTTGTTAATGATCCTGACTGTCAGCTCGTAACAGTCCATCCTCCAGCAACACAACATGAAGAATGTCTGAGAACTTCTAGAAGCAATCTCGTGAAAAGGCAAGTGGCTGGGATGGACTTTCTATCTGTGATAACTTTTATTTAAAGCTATGTTGCTACCTGATGCTAGGGGTCTGATCATTGGTAAACCATCTTTAATGTTCTAGCCATGAATCTGTGAGACTGTGGGCTTTAGCCTTGGGATTTACTAACACTGATTATTTATTCTGGATGAAAGACACACTGTACTTCTTCATTTCTGTTGGTGTCTGCTTACCAAATTGAATGAGCTGAGAGGTATTTATATGTCTTGTAGTCCTCCTTGTTTGCAAGGCTGACTGAGAATGCACTAGGGAAGCTCTTTTCCTGCACTGCAATATTGATACGAGCTTCCAAATAAACTTGTCTAAGCACTGCCAGATGAGGAGCTAATCAGTAACTCAGACAGTAAAATGCTAATCTGCCTTTTCCACCAACTTGAACAAATGTAAAAAAAATTACATTAATTGCATTTTATTAGGAGAAAGATGGATTTTTATGGTGTATTTTTCGACTGATGGAGTTGTTACTTTGAAAGAACTATATTTGTTAAGAAAAATTTTATTGTATTTTGATTTTAGTCTATGGAAGTTTCATCTTCGGAATACATATGTAAACCTTTTTTATTTTGCAAAAGTAATGAGGCCATAGTAGTTGTTTTCAGTAATTCAGCTCTGCAGGACTGAGCTGTGATTGGAACTAATGCTTGCAAAACTGACCTCTTAAAGAACCATCAAAGCAACAGTTTTCAAAAATAAATTTATATGAGTAAACTTATGTATACTATGAATAGAAATATTTATTTATTTTAGCAACCAGTCTTCAAAGAAATTCTTGGATAATATGTGCTATTTTTATATCCCTTCTTTTATAGAGAAGACTAATATCTTTTTTGGAGAAAAGAGGTTTCAAAGTAGAACTGGCAAGTGTTTGAGCACACCAGGTCTTACCACAAACATAATATTTGTTGAAAAAAAAATTATTCCTTAGAGCATTAACTCTGTGTTTCAGTGAGTATGTTTAGACAATAGTATTTGTGGAAAATAATTGTTCCCTTCTCTTTTGGAGTGTCCACTGAGGCTACAAGGAGCTTTTTTCTTCCTAGCATCTTCCCACAGCATGGCTTTTCACTGCATTGGATCATACATCCCTGCCTCCTAAGGAAGAAATAACCCAAACACAAAACTAAATTAAAGATTTATATTCAACCAAATATAAATCTGCAAGGAGGGTGGAACTGCATGAGACCAAAGAAAAGTGTTGTGGAAAACTAATTGGTGCTGCAGTTTCAGATTTTACTCAGCAAAGCAAAAACTCACAGATTTCATCATGAGAATCAGCAGAAGCAAGGCAAACAGATTTTGGTTTCACAATATCATGCAGGGAATATCTATGGCTGATAGTTAACATGCTTACATACATTTGCAAGCAGCAGAAGCATATGATAACTACGTGGTTTAACCACTCAGCTGTTCTTTTCCTTTGTGAAAGGCATATGCATAGCAACTAAGTCAGCTGCTTGTACTTTGAAAATACTACCTCAAACTGCAAAAACACATACTGCTGTAGGACTAACATTTTTCTGCTCACTTCCTTGATGTGATGGATTTTCAGAGTTGAAGACTGAGTGAGGAATGACTAGATTCAAACTAACAGATGAACTGTGATGAGATTCATGAGATATTTGATGAGATTCAAATTCTCTTTAGCTTATAACTGATATGCAAAAAATGTTTTGAGATTCACCCCCAAACCCGCCAAAAAAAAAAAAATAAAAAAAGGGAGGAAGCCACTACAGAAGAAATGTATTTCTGCAGATGAAATGCTGAAATACATGCAGAACCCTTTCTGAAAGGTCAGAGAAAGGGCAGAATATGGAACACAATTTGGCAGTCAGATACCATTTGCCATTGCTTGTATTAGCTGAAATCCAATTCAATAGAATGAACCTACAGAAAATTGTGATTTTTCTTTTTCCCTTTGAAAAACGGAGTTCAAACACAGTAATATGAATAGTAAAACCAACCACATCTACAATAATGATAAAAACAATATTAAAGAATCTTCCCCAAACAAATGCTGATTCCTTTCCCATTAATTGCCTACCATCATCTGTTGTACCTTCCCAAATCCATAATGATAACATTTCGTTAGCTCAGCTTTCCAGATCTTGAAACTCTTGTTTGATTTTTCTCCCTCGTTTCTATGGCACAGACCTCTTCCTAGGCCTTTTATTCTAATCATTTTTGTAGTCCTTAAATTAAAGACTAATTAGTCAATAGTTCTTACAGTATGTGCATTAAGTAAGCTATTAGCAATTGACTTGCTTGGTACAAGGGGAGTTTGTAAATGCTGGCTAATCCAGTAATCATTTCTGTAATATGCTCCTGATTTATTTCACATTTTTTAGCATAGAAGTAAGTTACACGGTGACAAAATTCACTCACTTGGATATAATCCTACCTTGATTTTTATAATTAAGAAAATAGACCTCTTTTTTTTTATAATATTCTACGATATAAGAAATCCTAAATTTTTGTCTCTCATCCATATGTTTTATTTGGCTTAACATTTGTCCAAATTCGAATCTAATTTAAAGGTTAAATATAAATATCATCACAGAAATTAATTTAAAATACTGTGTATTGAATGAATAAATTTATCGTATTGGCAATTTTAGGTTATCATTGTAATGTAAATATTTGTAAATAATATTTAATATTTCATAACAACTAAAACTGTATGAGTGTGACCACAGTTATTTCATTAACTCAGAATATCATCATAATGGGAATAAAATTGAGACTTTCCTAGTACAAAAAACGTTTGCCTCTACTCAAAATAAAGACGAATCTTAACAGTGAGCTGATTAAGTACTATGACAAAAACACTTATATTTTACAATTCTATTTACAGAAAGCAATAGTCATTGAACTATGAAAATCTGTCTGAGAAATATAGTTTGGGTTTGAATAGGAAATTATGAAGTCATACTCTGGTGCATTTAACATTTCAAGTGAAAGTCCTCCAGTAAGAACTACTAGCTTTTTCACTGCCTCCCATCATTCTTCTCAAAATCCCGAAGTCAAATTTGGTAAAATTTTTGCTGCAGCTCTTCCCTGACAAGTTTCTGGGAGAGAATACCTTAGAATATTTGTGACTATGCTAAGCTGCCCACTGCTGGTGTCTCTCATGGATAGTGACATCAAAGAAATGTCCATTGGATGACTCAGGATTTTGCATAGGCAGTGTGGGGGTTTAGGCCCTCTGCAGAGCATGTGGATCCTCTGAGACGCCTGCTTGCCTACCCTGACTGTAAAGAAGTCATGTGGTTTTTCACAGGGATTTGGTACCAAGAGAGCCAAATGGAAGCACGAAACACAGAGGCATGTCTGAATACATTACTGCATTCCAATCAGCTGCTTTCATGCTGACCTACCTAACATTGGAAAAACAGATCTTTTTGCATGAATATGTTTTAACTTTTGACCTGAGAGCAGACAACTGAATTTTAGGCTTTCCTTATTCTTGAAATTTTTAATCCTAGTTCCTGAGAAAGTGCAGTGGGTCCAAGTGGATGTTCCCACCACCAGACCTGGAATTACACCTGTCAGTTGAAGAGGAGTTGAATGTAAAGCAAAATACATGAGGCCAGAGAGAGAAAGCACAGAAAAGAGAGGCTTTGTGGTAGCTTGTCTCCAGGGTTGTCTGACCACGGCTTCTGATTGCTCTGATTCACTGCTGTGTTCAGGCTCCTTACTCAGGAACCTGCATATAATAAAAGCAGAACTTACTCACTTTAACGGGTGACTTTAATGCAGCAATTTTTAAATGGATACTCAGGAAAGTGAATAGGCTTGAATAGGCCAGTTTCTCAGTAACATATTAAAGGAAAAAAAGATCTACTTTCAAATATATCTTTTAAACTGGGCAAGTGTTAATGTTTCCCCGTCATCAGAAATGTCAGAAGCTGGATGAAGATGTGAAAAGATCATTCAGACTGCATCCAACAGTCATATGAGAAACCACATCGGTTTCAATTTTATTTTCTATATTCATCAGACAAAGGACAGCATTTGTGTTAGGAATGAGAAAAATGACACAGGCAAGAGTGCTATTTTTCTTTCTGATTCTTCTCACCTTTGTCCTAAAAACTAAACCACGTTTCATTCTTTTCAGTTGTTCTGCTGCTGTTATGAGTACAGTAAGTACAGCCTGGTGTCATGTTCTTTCTCTACTGTGGGTTCTCTGGGTTCTCTACTGTGCTACCCTATCAGTACATGTAAGGGACACAGGCTGAAAGGAGAAGATGCACGTGAAGCTTGTCACCCTGTCTCTCTTTCCAGTGAAGTGAACACTTTGAGTGAAATGGTGATGTAATGACTTTTACTGGTGCAGCAAAATATGAGACCAAATTGAAAGTAAGAAAGCAAGGATTTATGTGGGGTTGTGTATCAGATTATTGATGAGGAGATTGATTATGCCTCTCCTGTTTTCTTTTTAAATTAATACCCAGTCTTACTCCAAAATGTGTAAGTCTGTAACAAAATCAAGGCTCTACTACACTGCAGTCTTCATTTCTAGTAACCTGAAATGCTAGATGTAGATAACAAGGAGGGGTCATCCCTGTGATGCATTCTAGTCTCTATGCACTTTAACAACCACCACATATTTCTCCTGAAACAGACTGTTGAAAAATTTCATTCATACACAAGGGCCAAGTGTTGTCGTCTACACACTGCAAAACATCTACTTTTATTTTCTATTTTTTTATTCAAGTGGTTAGTTTTAATTACATGGACATTTTGTCCAGGAATCTTATAAACTATACTTCTATTTCTTAGTTTAATTTTCTATTTTATGAAAGCTTACATGTTTTCCTATCAGGTATCAGTGTTGAAGAGCACTATTCAAATACAGAGAGTTTTCTATTTTGTACCCTGGTTTTGTTCAGTTCCTTGAATGTGAGATGATACATGAACAGATAATCTGGTTCAAAACCATGTCAGTCCTCTTCCTGCTGTTCTGCCTTAAGAAGGTTAATCACTCTTTTACAAACCCACTGATCCTAAAAGAGCCCTACATATAGATTTAATTTGAAGCCTTTCACTTAGAAAACTTCTGCAGCATTAATTAAAACTCAAGATGATTAATTAAACATGAAGATGAAGAAAGCATTCAGCAAGATTTCACGATTGTATCCTGTTAATAACAACCTTTTCCCTAAACAAAAGGGACTAAACTGGAGACAATACTTTTTGAAAAGTAAAACCAGTTTACTAAATGACATTTAAGCAGCTATTTTTTTAAATTGTAGCACATGAAAGTGTTGCAGCAGCTGTGACACTGTGAATTTTTTTTATGAATGCAAGCAAATATGGCTTCCATTTGTTAATATCAAATGCTCACAAACTCTGCATGTACAAGTGATAAAGCTGCTAATTCAGCCCCAAAGAAGAGGAGGTGACTGTGAAAGTCTGAGTGGGGAGCAGAGTCCAGGCTTTACCTGCTAGCTGCATACCTCACTTACTATGGGTCAGGAGATGTATGAATTAATTTCAGTCTGAATGTAACTTGTGCCCTGTATCTCACAAAGCAATACAATTTTGTTTGTATAGGCTAACAAGACTTAAGTGAGATAACTCTCTGTTTGGTTATCATGACCTAGATAAGGGCTTTTAATGATTAACTGACAAGAATACCTGATGTAAATATGGCTGTTTTCCAAGACTTTTCTATTTATGAAAAATGTTATTGATTGTTTAAGAAAACAATATACAGGCCACTGTAAAGTGCTTTTCGCAGTAGTGATGGGGAACTGGTTCAACTCCACTAGAATTGCTCAACTCCACTGAAGCTGATGAATATCAATCCAATATTCAAAACACCTGGAAAAATTTTTCTCTACTGGCCATATTTCAAGGCTTCAATTTTTGTTTCTCTACTACTATTAGACTATATAGAATCATAAAATTGGTTTGAGTTTGAAGAGACTTTAAAGATCATTTAGCTTCAACACCTTCCACTATTGCAGGTTGCTCAGAGCCCCTGCTCAAACACTTCCAGGGATGGGGCATTCAGAACTTCTCTGGGCAACCTGTTCCACAGCCTCACCATCCTCAGAACGTTTTCCTAATGTGTACTTTAAATAAGCCTTCTTTCAGCTTAAAACCATGTCCCCTTGTCCTATCCTAGCAAACCCTTGGAAAGAGTCCTTCTTCAGCTTTCCTGTAGGCTCCTTTATGTACTTGAAGGCTACAATAAGATCACCCTGGAACCTCCACTTCTCTGAACAGAACAACACAACTCTGTCAGCCTGTCTGTGTAGGAGAGGTGCTCCAGCCCTCTCTGATCATCTCTGATCATGGCTTCCTCTGGGCTGGCTCAAGAAGAGGCTCCAGATCTAGATGCAGTACTCAGGGTGAGGTCTCATGCAATGACTTCAGCAAGGCCTTTGACACTGTCTCTCACAATATCATCATAAGCTGGAAAATCTGGAAGTGTGGACTGGATGAGTGGACAGAATTGTAGTGTAAAACTGGCAAGCTCAATCCTTGAGTCACAGATAGTTTCAATTTTCTGAAAACAAAATATTTGTATTTCACTGGTTGTGTTAAAAGAATTACTGTCAGTTTTAAATGAAACACCAGAAAATATGATTCATAGTGAGAGAAACACCTCTTTTGGTTGAAGTACAGAACACCAAGCATGAGAGAACTGTTTGATAAACCCAGTTTTCCCAGGCTGGTCTTAGTCACAAGAGAGACGGCACTTGTAGGAAATTCATATCCTCGGGGAAGACTTCTAACACAAGTAAGTTTTCACCTCTTCTTATTCACACTGACTATAGTTTAAACTGTTATTTACATCCTAGATTTTAATCAAGTATGAAAAATTCCATCTAAAAATTCAGTTGTTAAAAGGTCCCATGTCCTACCTGCTAATTTGTCTGTAAAAGGAACACTCAGCACACTCTAGCATAGTTGTCTGATAATTAACATGTATGTCATTGATATTCATTAGCTTCTTTCAACACAGTTTCCAAAAGGGATTCATGAAGATATATTGGATAGAAAAGATTTTATTTTGATCACAACTTCTACATATTTACATTGAAAAAAAATCACCACAAATGTTAAGGCTGTTTCTTCTAATAATTTGAATGTATGATTTCTGTGCTGCTTCACTTCTCAATGTCATAATTTCTTACTTTTTTGCTAAGGTATTCTGCCACTGATTTGTTCCTCATGGTGAATTCTTAAAATAGAAAATGAGAGAATTTTACTCTTGCTTTTTTAGTTACTTGGCTTTAGCAGCTTGCTTTTCATGTTTCCCTTTGTAGCACCCCCATATCTTCTGCAGTCGTTCCCTTCTGTGATTGTCCCTTTCCTCAGAGAGAATCTTCCTAGAGACAAATCTTCCAGGAAGTCTAGCAACGTTAAATCTCTATCTTAAATGTCTGTTTTCAGGTTTATCATCGATATAGCTTAGTGAAAGTGTGCCCTCCAGTCACTTAGATTGCTACCTTGCCAATAAGCTCTTGCTGAGATTGCAAGCTGAGCCATCTAGCTGGTGTATTGTTCTGGATACTCCATGGCACAAATTCTGAGAACAGCACAACTAGGAGGATTTCTCAGTGGGAAAGATGTGTATAAGATACGTTTTGAACATTCCCCACAAGAATTCAAAAAACTTAGTAGCATCTAAAAGAGCTTTCAATTATTCTCTGAAATGTAGCAGAAGTGTTTTTAATGTATCTTCCTTCTTCACATACTGGTGTTAAGATGCTTTACTAAGATTCTGTACACCTCAAGAACAAACCTGTGCATATTTCTGCATCTAATCCATGAAATTTGTTTCCATGGAAATATCAAAACCAGCTTATAACTAAGAACGGGCAAATCTTTTCATGCAAAATAGTATCCAGCCTCAATTTCCATTCAGAAGTCAGAATGAATTGTAGTCATTTTCATGCTTTATAGTAGCTTAATATCTTTGTTATATCATTAAAGTCTCTCAATCATTTATATCCAGTGCACACAGGCTCCAGATCATTCAGTTCAATGCATAATTTGGGCATTGCAATTCCAGTAGAATCTCTGAGAATCTCAGACTAAACTAAATTAGATTAAATTGTCCTTACTATTCTTTGCCTTTTCTTGCTGCCTTTGAATTTCTTGGCAAAGAAGAATTTTCTAGATTAATTGGAGAGCTGACTGTAGTACCTCCTTTCTAAACTTAAAATTTCAGATGATTTATGGCTGACATGTAGAGTGCACTGAGGATTAACTGAATGGAAACCTTCAGATCAGGGAGAACTTTGAAAGAGGAACAGCATCTTCCAACAGAGAATGGCTTGGGTCCTGCTGTCTGAACAGCTTCTCCTCCTGGAGAAAGGACCTCAAGCAAACAGCTGTGGGAGAGCATGTAAGGGAGTGTTCACATCTCCTCTTCTGGATATCATATTTTTCTTGTACTGTCATGAATTTCACTGTCTAAAGTTAGTCCCTTGGAGTTAAAGAAAGGGCCCTATTTTTGAGTATCTCTGTCTCCAGTTAGCATACTTCTGGGTTATTCTACTATGAGACAAATCACAAAATCAAAACCTGATATAATATCCATAGCTGAAATGATTTATAGAGTGCAATTTGAAACCAACGCCCAAAATTACCTCTTGAAGAAATATATTAACAAAGGATCATGAATATAATTGGATCATGAATATAAAAGGATCATGAATGTATATTCTTTCTATTATTTAATTAATGTGATTTTAATATTTAATTAACAAGATAGTAACATTTAATTAACATTTCTTTTTGGAAAATAGATTTAAACTGCTAATGAGTTTAATAGATTTAAACTCCTAATGTCTCCTGATGAGCCCTACACTCAAATGTTCATATTGTATGAGTTCCTAGGATAAAAAATTGTACAGAACTGCCAAGACTAGGTCCTTTTAAGATGAGAGGTTAGCTGAAAAAAAACATTGATTTTAAACACACTCCAGAGCCTAAAGGCCAAAACTACTGAACTTTGAAAAGCCACACTGCTTCTCAAAATTGCTGAAGTACCATTTTTTCTTAGAAATAAAAATGTATAATTCAATTTAAAAGATGAGGCAATTTGAAAATTATGGAAAATTGCATTTCTGGTTGTGGTTTAAATTATAATTTGCCTGTTTAGTAAGTGTCTATATACTTTCATCAAGAAGAAAAGCAAATGCTCTTTCATTCTGACAGAACATGATAGAGAAAGCAACTACCTGGAAAATTACACAGTGTAAGTTGTGAATTAACATGATGTATTTCCATAAAGATGTCTAAGACCAAATTGTCATCAAAATAATCAAAAGTTGTGTGGGGTAAAATTTCACAAAATATTAATATAATTTACAGAGATAGTCTTGTATTTAAGTCAATGTTTTCTTAGAAATAATAGTATCTTTTAAAAGGAATTTTTTCCTCATGCAAATGTTATAAAAATAGGATTTACAATTCTAAATTAGAAAATTCAGTTTTAAAAATTTCTCCTCATAGCATAAGCACTTTTAAAGTGAAGAGTTTGTGTCTGTATAGCTACAGAACTCTATGTCCCAAAAAAGAAAGATTAATAGATTCCTCATATCAGTTTTTTTTACTAGATTTCCTTGCAAAAGGTTACTACTGTATTCATGTATTCATGACACAGTCACACACTGGTATATAAGGAAACATAATTGGGAAAGAACTTAAATTAAAACTGGAATAATAAAATAGAAAACAGGAGCTAACAGGATAGAACACTAAAAGTCACAAATTTGAGTCACAATGTGACTCAAAAACTCAAAACCTCTCCAACAAAACAGATATAAAGACATGAGGTGATTTATGCTTATTATTATAAAATGCATTTTTCAGTTTAGATGTTTTATAAGAATAAATTATTCTTACCTGTTATAGTTGCTTTGTTAATAGATGGTTGGCTACACATTGGTGATCTTCTATTAAAAAGGAAATGAAAAAAGGTTTAAGTTTAACAAATTCACTGATTGAGTCCTTGAACAATATAACAGAAAATACATTACCTGGGAATTTATTTGAGAACTCCAGGATAGAAATATTTTAGGAACTTAGAGGTTTATGAAAAGCCTGCCTAATCACATCTAGAGCTTATACATAATTTGAAATGTGACTTAAAAACGTATACAAAGACATTATTTTCTTTGGAGTGTTAATTACTTCTAGGTCTTGAGGTGCATTTTTTGGGTGAGGGAAATTACTTCACTACATTTGCCAGTGTAACTAACATTAGTGTTAACTGTGATGCTGTAATATGACTGGAGAGAGACCATATTTATAATGGCTACTGTATAGTTTTGAACTCCTGTAGATAGGTAAGGTATCACTACCTTGGAGGAGTGAAGTAGAATTCTAGGTTCAGATAATAGATCTCAGTGAATGCAGCTGTCTGCTCATTCTGTTTCATTTGCAAGACTCAGACTGTGCCTGAATGATCTTTGAAGGATCATAGATATATGACTACTTTATCTGAAACCATATAATGTGAAAAAACCTACTACAAGTTTATGAAGGACAACAATTACAGGATCAATTAGAAGGCAAGGAGGCTGTTGTCTCAGCTATCAACTATAACATCTTTAGGGAATTAATAAACTTATTCCTCATCATCATTTCATGAGATTTGGTGGCACAGACTGCAATCTGTAACATCTATTTGTCTTCTTAGCGTACATTAAAAAAGCATCACTGCAAAAATTTCCATGGCCAAAAAATGACACTCACTTGCTGGGTGCCCGGTCTTGTAAATTGGTTAATGCAGCAAAGTTATTCCGGACAGTACGCAGGCTGGCCAGAACCTGGAACAAAAAAAGGGGTTTCAGTATAAATTTCTGCACAAGTGAGACTGATCTATATCTGCTCCACTGTGCTGAAACAAGATGGAAAGCACGTTGCAAAACCACTATAAAAGGTTTCCTGAGCTGGTTAGTCTGGAACCTTTGGCTATTATTGAACAGTAATATGTCTGTAATACCAAGGAAGTAGTTTATATACATTTCTTTGTTCCCCTCATATCTGTTTGAAGGTAGGCTGACTTGCTGGGGAGGAAAGTTTTTTACATAATTCTACTTATCTCTTTAAAATAACAATAAAAGCATTTGAGTTTGGAAGATGATAGTCCACTCAACCCTGATACTTCATGCATAAGAAATAATTACAGAATCTTCATTTGCAGTTCAGTCCCCATAAACACCAAAGCACAAAGGGAAAGAGATTGTCTAGACTGCCAGGAAAAGTAGAAAAGAAAATGTGTCTCCTCCAAGAGGCACAGTTGATTTGGGGACTTAGAACAGAATGCCAGAGAAAAGAAGTTATCCCCTGAGAATGAGAGGAAAGTCTCCTGGCTCTCACAAAGCTTTATGCATTGGGGAGGACAATATAGATGAACTACTTCCTTCCTGGACTTAATTTCATGCAAGAAAGCAGTGAATGTAGTGGAGAGGAGTGTCTTGTTATAAGTGGCACAGGCACTCACTTCTGAAGCATGGAAAAGATTTTGTGCCGTGTGAGGGTAATAAAATGAACCTCTCTATCAGGGGAGAGGTAGTTCAGCTGCTGTTAGAGAGGAACCATGAGTTGATTTGAGCTAGGCTGGAAATGGGAGAAAGCAGTAACACTAATCACTGGCATATCTTTGCAGAAGTTGACTTTTTTTTTTTTTTTTTTGCATCAGCCCAGACTGGGCTGGGTTCCTGGTGAACTCATCTGAAGAATAACAAAAGCAGCAATGGGGAGGCTGGGTTTCAGAGATCTGAGGTGAGGAGTGTACAACCCTCTATTCATAGCACCTTAAATGTATAGAGGAGGTAGAAAGGGAGTAGGACACTGAAGAAAACTGAAGAAAAAAGAATAAATTAATGAAAGCTTGTAACAGAAAGCATTTAAGAACTAGCAATGACTGGCAGTGTTCAAGTTATTGGAGGCAATTTCCAAATGAGTTAAGATCACAAAAAATACATTTGACTACCCAAACAGTGTTAATTTGACTACATTTTTCTTTCCAAAAATCAGGAAGCAAACTAAATTTTAACTCAGCATGGATTAAAAAAAAATAGATATGTCATGAAATTTAGAGATTTCAGAGTACTGCTATAAAAGGCCCTTGTTTAAACTTTCCTCTGCTAGTAAAAGATGATGGTTTTACTCATATTAAGGATTTGATTCAGTCTTATAAATACTGCATCTATTTGCAATATAATTAAATATAATATTCTTTTAACAGCTTATTCTTTGACCAAAGCAACCTGCATAGTGTGGCTGAAGCTGCCAGTTTATTCTTATTTGAGACTGCTGTGTGACTCAACCTTTCTCTTTCCATTCATCTTCAATTATATGACTTCATAATTATGGTGATTTGACTATAATTCCTATCTGTTTTGGAGTAAAACCCATCATCATGAGTTCAAGGAATAGCAATGTTAATTTTTCATACATTATAAGGCAGCTCTATTGTGAAAAACTGTGGCATTTTTTTCCGAATTACAAAGAATTTTGCATTGTTATTTTATAAAACAGAATCAGAATAGAAAAAACAAAGCTGATTTTGTAAAGGAACATAGGTGTCCTGGGTAAAATTTATCTCATGCCTAAAAATCTCATTGTATTTAATGCATAAAAGATGTCTAAATGGAGAAAATGTAATTAGAAAAATAACAGAATAACAGGAATCAGGAATGCCTTAATCATGACTGCCTGCTACAGTATTTGGAAAAGAGATCAGAGGTGTTTATCATGCTGTTGCACTTCAGCTTTTCAAATAATTAAAAAGCATGAAGAAAGATAGGTATAATTAACAGAGTGGGAGGTTTATGACTTTCTGTTGAAACACTTTTTTGTTTCAAGCAAACATATATAATATCAACAACAGAAAACAACTGGTTTGGCCATTTTGTCTTTAAATTACAGGGCCACGTGAGAAATATGGCAAAGCTGTGCCTACCTGAGCAAATGGTGTCACAATCAAGTCATCTCCGTGTCTGAAAAAATAAACAGAGTTGTGAGTTAGGTATCACCAAAACTTGCTGCTTTAACAGAAGAAAATAATGTTTTACAGTATGAGTGACTCCAGTTTTATTCTTCTGCAGTCACACTTCATTATTGCTCCACACATTCTTGGAAAAGCAAGTATCAACTTAGTTATTGCCCAACTGCCTGGCAAGTCTATGGGAAGGTTGACAGACCAGCCACTTTCTGTGCTGTGGGTTGGGCAGGTGACTGACCATCCAGGATTAATCTACAGAAACATCATCCCAAAGAAGGGAGGTGAACATTCCAAAAGTGACTCCACTGAGAGTTGTCACCAGGCGTGTGAGGATGGAACAGGGGGATGGCTGGGCAGCACATCACAGATGAATAAAAACCTACTAAAACTTCCTAACTGACTGAGACTTGTGCAGTTATGGGCCCTGTGACCAAGGGTGTCCTGCCACTGTGGCATCCTCACCTCCCTGGGGGGGACGCATGGACAAGGTGCCAGGCTGACACAATGTAGGGCAAAAGGCAGAAAGTAGGGTTCCTTCTCTTCAGTACAGATAACTGCTACTTGAAATGGTTGTCAAAAACTACAGTCCTGTAAACACAAGTAGACTGAAGGGCATAAAAGTAGCATCTGCAGCATCGAGGATATAGTCAAAATATAGGAACAGGGAAAATTTGTTTTCGGTTATCCTATCCAGTATAAGGCAGCAATCAAGGTGAAAAAAAATTTTCCAAAGA
This sequence comes from Alaudala cheleensis, assembly GCA_013398995.1. Lineage (NCBI taxonomy): Eukaryota > Metazoa > Chordata > Aves > Passeriformes > Alaudidae > Alaudala > Alaudala cheleensis. The sequence goes on from VWYE01026529.1 coordinate 249,481, forward strand.
CAAAAATACAATATGTTTTTAATTTTCTTGTACTTCTCTGCAGTGAATTTATCATGATGAGTTACAAGTTGCAACTTCTAACAGAAACGACAATTGATCTGGTGCTCTTTTAATGTTATTTAAGTTTAAGCATAAAATATGGGTTGTGAACACTGGATTTCAAGTCCATGAAAATCTAATTAGAAAAGGCTGATAAATGGAGAAATGTGACTTGTGTTTGACTTGCTACAGCATTATTCTTATAAGCTATATATTGTCCACAAGACAGCAATTGTTTGCAGATGTTGCAAAAGCCTAATTAAAAAGCAGTACATGCAATCTGTACCACTGTACAGTCAGTCTGTAAGAATGAAACAAAACTCTCCAATATTAAAGACCATTGGCATGTCTAATAACTGCGTAACCATTGTTATTATCATCTCTTTAATTCCTTTTGTAGTAGAAAAATTGATTTTTAAACACCCTGTGGAAGAAATCTGCACTTTGAACACTCTTTGCAGGAGTGGTTGGAATAGGGGGTTGCTTCAGGTGAGACCACAGGCCCAGACTGGACAGAAAGCATATAAGCCTGATCTTAGAACAAACCAGAAGAAGTGTCCTCCATGGGAGGAACTTGGGGGCTTTAATTGCTCGAGGAAACCAAATCCAATTGAGTATAATAGACAACATGAATCAGCCCAGAGCATTAACAGGAGAGTTAATGAACAGCTGGGTTTAGTACCTCTTTATGTTTTCACTGGGGCAGGAAAACATAGGAAAATGCCCTGCACTATAATTTTAGATAAGGGTTACTTAATGAATTACATAAAGGCTTTAGCAGAAGATAACCCAAATGGTTTTTTTTTTTTTTTTATCCTGTTCTCCACTGAAAGAGAGTGTGACTATGCTACTCCACTTCCAGGAAAATTATGCTCTTTGTATTTGAGTTCTGTGAAATGGCATTATCTGATATGTGACAGCTGGCTTAAATGTTTCTCAGTAATCCTTTAATTTCTTATTTTTTATAAAGGATATTTTTATTATTTGCATAGAGCTACTGCATTTTTTGCTTCTGTTTTAAGACTTAAAGGGGGCACAGCTCAAATCATAAAATAATTTTTAGTATTCTAGTCTAATTTGCACATTTGGAAGTTATGAAAGGGCAAAATTCTGAAGATTAAAGTGTTTACAGATAGCAGCAGCACTAGACAAAGGACAAAATATTCAATTGTTTCTACCTGTTAATGGTGGAGACACAGAGATAGTTCTTTCTGGCATCTATCAGTGGTAAACATTCTAAATGCTCAATATATGACACAAATGCACAAAATATTCACCAGCGCCTCAAAGCACCAGACAACTCCTGAAACAGTCACTAACTTAAGTCCAGATTGGCAAAAAATATAATAAGACTGTCCTCCTCAAAATCTCCTGTGGGAATCTTTTTTTTGTAGATGGTCCTTCCTCTTCTTCCCATTTATCCTGTTTGCCACTCCTTGGATGCTGAGGCACGCATAAAAGGCAGCAGCTATATGTTCTTGGCTTTATGCTCTGGAGGATATTTTTTTCTTTTATGAAAAATAACATGTATTTACTTTTCTCATTTTCAAACTTCATTCTACTTGAGTTGTTTCTGAACTGCATTTCACTGAAGAGCACTGATATCATACTGTAGCTTGTTATTCTTTAGAAGTGGCATGATTAAATAGCAATTTAATGTACTGAAATCAAGCCAGGACATAATTTTCACTTTTCAAATCTCCCTTGGGTCAAGAGCAACAATACCAGATATTATCATTATTTTGGTGAATTTGATACTGAAAGTACAGATATTCACAGGTTTAGCACTCACCAGACCACTTGAGCTGCAATGCAATTGTAAAAGGTGATAAGCAATTTTTGATCTACATTGGGTCAGAAAAATTTGGACAAGGTGAGAGTGTTTAAAAATGGAGCAGACACGTCCAAAGAAGCTGTGGTAATTTTTGTACAGAAGAGCAAGAACATATGATTCAAAATGCCATTGATATACAGGGTACTACAGTGTAATAAACACTAGAATGTATGAGTGTCCTCCTGTTTCTAGATTACATGGAAGCTGATGGGTGATTCTTTCTGGATTCTAGGTAGGATAGTGCTTCTGTATACAGAAGCAGCAAGAGGGAGTGTAAATAATGCAATATGTCACAAGCTTCCAAATATAGACAGAGGTATTAGCCTTTAAAATTAGAAGAAATTGTTCACATCAGTATTAGACTCTCTTAATTAGTCTGCCAGGCATGCTGGTTCACATCTTCCTTTTTCAAAGGAAATACAGGTTTGAAAACAGAATCTTTTTCACATAGTCGCAAAATTTAAAATGATCAGTTCTCCACCACCAAAGAACATTGCTAAAACATGCACTGGCCCACATGAGATGAATGACTGCTACATAAAAAAACAAGCCAATCTTTCTTTAGCAGAACAAAGATTATATACCACATTGCAAGCTAGTAGCCACAGTAAAGTCTAAACTTCTGCAAATTTCTGTCTTTTTCTTCCTAATATTTCCTATATGACACTTGCACTCACACCATATAACCTATGCTGATCCCCACCCTGAAGAAGAGATGAAAGTGCTGTATTAAGTCAGAAATTAGTTGAACATGTTCACTTCAGTACAAAAGTTCTACTTCCTTTCCTCAGGATTGGCATCTATTTGTCTCTTCTATCCCAATCAGGGAACAGTAATTAACTCTTTCCTCATTAATAAGGAACTTAGAGATGCATGGACAGAAGAGAAGCAAGCAGGAAGATTAACACAAGGATAAGACAGTGTGACTGCATAACCTTTACTTCATAATTAAACTGACATAATTTAATATAACATCTAATAAGGGAAGTAACTAGAGAGATATGCTGCACACCTATCAGTATACAGTTAAGAAAGAGTGGATTTTTTTATAGCGGTCAGAAAAAACTCACTATATCCATTAAGGAGAAGGAAATCCCAGGCTTCAGAGACCACGAGGACAGTGAGGGACTTGCCACTTTGGAGTTTCACAGGGAAGGTTCTCAAAGTTTGTCTTTCTAAAGGCCATAGTAAACACAGATTAAGACTTTCTAGGTCTTTCTAGACTTTCACATGAGTACCAACGGAGTCATCTCGAGGGCATGCATTGAAGTTGTGAGATATAGACAGGGTAAATAGGAACTCTGCCTTATACAAATAGAGGGGAGAAAACATATAGCATATATTTACACCAGTTTGCCACAAATGTACCAGTTTAAAGCATGATCTTACTGGTTTGCTACACTCATCCACTTGAATCAAAACCTTACTTATATCCCTGGGAGAAGTACTGACTGAGGATGCCAGTCAGGCCTTAAATCCAACTGGCTGAGTCCGTGTTGGATTCTTGGGTTACAAACTTTGAACATAGACCATTTTAAAGAATAAAGCTGGCAACTTAATGGAAAAGTCCAAGAATACTGTATGGAATCTCTCAATGAAGTTCCACATCAAGAGCTAAGGCTTCCATCATAATGTCATATGAATTTACGTCATTTTTAAAGAATTGTATTTGGCTTCTTTTTTTTTTTTTTTTTTACTACAATACCATAGCAAGCATAAAAGTATGGACAAATCCACACTGTCTATAAAAAATGTGAAAAATAAGAAAGAAGATGAACATTACTACAGTAGTCTTCTGTTTCTGTCAGAAAATACATGGTAGTTGCCTTTTGCAGTGTAAACATCTAGGTTTGAATTAAATATCCACTCATTTCTGTATGCAAGGCTGAATAAGAATTATTGTCCAATTGTCTCAGCTTAGATGAGACATTTGTGTTTTGTTTGCATATATGCTGGAACACAATTATATGATATGCGATACCACAAAAGAAAGAGAATAAGATGATGGAGTATCCTAGCTGCCAGGATTTTCTTTACTGTGCCAGTAACAATTCATAGTTGAGGTCAAATATGCACACACAAAACATATGAATTAGGTATGCTGAAGTATTCACATTGCTCAGATTCACATTTTAGCAGCAATGAAAGATGAGGATAGTGAGCAGCAGTGGCTGCCTGCTCCGTGCAGCCTGATCTTTATCATCATCATCATCATCATCATCTGCATTTGGAAAATACAAACAGGTTGGTTTGCGAAATTGATTTTATGACATGAGAAATCACAGTGCTCCAAATCAGCTTCTACAGAAATAGTTCTTAAGTCATGTCATCTCAATTTTTAGAGACTTTGAGAATAATTTTCTAGTCCTGAGACAGTTTAGCCCTTGTTCAAAAAGCCAAGGCTAAACGAGTGTAAGTGGCAGCTCTTAATGTTTTGCCCACATTACAAAATGGGGTTGCAGCTTTTCCTAGAAGGTTATTAGTGATTTACATGTCTTTGAAAGGGTAAGCACAATCTGGGGGATGATCAGGCATCTCAGGCAGGGGATAGAGGCTATGGCACTGTGAGCAGGCTGGGATTTAGGGCTGAGAGAACAGGCAATTAAAATTGATATTGGAGCCATGAGCTACAGAGGAAGGGGTTGTTTTTCCCAGAGCGTTTATTTATTTCTGCGAACATCTACGTAAGAGGATTGTTAAAAAGAGCTACTTGAAACCACAGAAATTAGACCCTGAATGAAGCAGACTCTCATCAGCTATTGTCTGAGTATTTCAGAACACCACAATTTTCTATAACACTGTGCAGTTATGTCCTCCTGATCCATCTGTCTAATTCAGCAACACAGCTAGCTCTAATTAGTAAAAAAGTATTGCTGTAATATTGGGAGTTCAGTGAACTTCATTGAGCTTAACCAGATGAAGGAGGATTGGCTCAGTTAAGTCAAACCTGAGAAGTCCATCATCCCAACCAAAAAAATGCTGGTTATAGTAATACTCTTTGGGCTGCCTAACTAAACAAGTGAGAGACTTTCTTAGAAAGCCAGGCTAAAGGGAGAAAAAAATTTCTTCAGCATAAGTGTCACCAGTAAAAACTTCAGCTCTAAGTCTTTCCAAAGACCCCAACTGACTTTATAGGGAGCACAAATCAAATTACTCCACTATGATGTTAATGAAGGAAACAAGTCTTGTCTGCCTTACAATCAGAGATCCAAAAATCCTCAAAACAAATGTGGATTATTATGTTTGGCTAATACACATACATTATGTACTAAAATACCTGGAGTTTTCTACATACAACTTATATTTTATATAAGAAAATACTTTAATTTTTCATTTCACTATTTCAGCATCTCAGGTCCTGAAGATACACTTGATTAGGCTTGAAAGAAGCCTTTGAATTCTTGCAATCTACCTCGCTACAGTGATTAGGGTTAGGTTACCCAAACTGCAATCTTAATTCAAGCTGAACTGCATCAGCACCCAGAGTGAAGAGCTCTCCTAAAACTTGGAAAGACAAAAGGACCACATCTGTTACAGACTAAGGAACTGGAAAGGAACAGCATTACTAATTCTAAATCAGTATTTTGAGGTTTAATCCGGGGACTATCAAGTATGTACTATCTTTCTATATGTGCACCTCACTGTGCATCCACAGCTCCCTTTCACAAAAGCCTCTGCTTTTGATCAGGTTAAAAATTAAACAATTTTGCTGGGTGACAAGGGTTTGGTCTCAGTGGCAGTGATCTGAATGAAGATCAAATGCAGAAGCTTCATTCAGAATTTCTGGATGAGCTGGAATCAGAAATTACTGTCTCAAAAAAACAGGAAGTATAACTATTTTTCCTGTCCTATATAATGTGCTATAGGAACACTACTTAGCTTCATCCATCTACCTAGAAAGTCTCCTAACACCTTTGGAAGAGTTTGAGGACCACCAGGACCTCTGATGTCAGTCCCAGCTACTTTGCACAGAAGCTTATACCTTTTCCAAAGACACTGTGCTCACACATCTGATTTGTGTAATCTGCCTGAGGAAATTACATAGGCAGACCACAGAAGGATGCCAATATGATGTGTAACATAAAAAACCACAGATGACTCAAGAAAACATTTGTATATTGCCCTAGTCACCCACCAAGCGTCAATGTTTTAATCCTGTCATAACATAGCAGACCATTTAGATTACAGGAGAATGGTGGGCAAATGAGCAACTGGCCTCTATTATGTCTGACAGAATTACTCAGTCCTGAAGGGAAACAGAGCATGGCTTTGCCAGGGTGTTTCACTGCTGCAGGTGGGTTTCCTTCTAAAATCAGAATGTAGTCTGCTTGGAGGTCACTGAGGCAATGGCAAGGGAAAAGAAGCTGCAGCAGTGTGGGGCTTTGTTTTGTGTGTTGAAGGAGAATCTTGATTAAGCCAGAGGAGATAGAACTTTGAATGAGAGAAATTATGGATTCAGAGGAGTCCACGCCACCTCAGCACTGCCACTGTTGGACTGTTCATACAACCAAAATCATCATTTAGCTATATAAAGGCTGGAAAACAAGCAGGTATCAGAGACTACAGAGTAGTTCTGCTTTCTTCTCAGATTTGAGAAAATTAGTGACTGGGTTTGCATACATGACTGGAAGCAATCAAGTTAGTGCCACTTAAGGAGTTACTATTAGTGAGTTTTGAATGCATTAGCTGACACACATAAACTCTTACCTTGTTGCAAATGAAAACAAAATGTGTTGTGTGCAACTACTTTTAATCATCAGAATTTGTGTTCTTGCTTATCCCTGTCCCACATGTTTAAATGTTTAAAACTGATATGGATGTGTTACTTCTGTAGAGTAAGACAACATGACTTTCCATGTGAGCCTCCTCCTGATGCAGGCTGAAGGATTCCCTCTTTAAAATAGCAGAGCTGCTGAGAATAAGGCACTCATGCAATGCAACCCAGCCTGAGAGAGCTTCCTATCAGCCAGCCACAGATAGTTTCAAGGTTTATAAAAAAATGGTCCCTTAACCAAATTCAAAGATCCCTAAATGTATGTAAGAAGAAACAAGATGACTTCAAGAAAACACATCAGATTTTCAGACTCCACACTTTCAGGTGTTGAACTCTACAACTAATTGAGCATTTGTGCCATAAAAAGAATTCAGAGCATACAGTTTGTACCCTGAAGGGTGGAATTGACATCTAAAGTTCTTCTGGGTTTTGAAATAAATTTGACCTGTGTATGTAGGTGACCACTGGGCCAGAGAAACATTCCAAAAGGGATCCCCCAAAACATTCAAGTCCCTTTTTGCAAAGTTGCCTTTCTTCACACTGCTCCCATCCTTCAGTATTGCAAACACACAAAATGCACACATCCACCCTGCCCTCCCCTGCAGGTCATGGTTGCAAGCCCAGGGATTAGTGGTGTTGTGATGTACCTGAAATCCCAGCTAAGAATTGGTTTTGGTACCATATTTTCAAGAACATACCACCTGTGACTGAAAAGATATAGGAATTCAGTCTGGTTTTGTTATAGCTTCAGTAGCAACTCATTGTTTTCCTTCAAACATACAATATTTCTAGAGGAGCAAAGAAAAAAAAGCCTAAAACATTAGAAGTGTTTAAAGGGGAAGTGATGTGTTTAACAACTGAGATATGTTTGGAAAATTTTAAAGGTTTTAGCAATCTCAAACAAAATTAATAAATCTGTATTGATTGAAAGTAAATAAAGTATCTTTGCACTTCATCCACAAAAATTCTCCCCTGAATAAAAAGCAGATAAAGTCTTCTCAATGCAAAACTTCTTTCTTTTTTATTTTCCAACATAATCAGTTTCCTGATCAATAAACAAAGTTGACACAAATTTATTATTCAACTTTAATCTACATTCTAAGTTGAGCTCTTTGTTTTGAATTCCACCTGTAAAATGTGTTAAACAACCAGAAAGGACAGAGTCATCTTTATTTTTCATTTTATTTTTCATAAATAAATAAAAAAAAATTAAGTGACTTGCAAATGACTTAGATTAATTTAAACTGCAACCTGGAACCTCATTTAAGGCTCTTAAAATCAAAAAAGCAAAACACAATGAAACAAAATATTTGTCTGTTTTTCCTAAAGTGATGTAGGTACACATCTTTCCATGAACAAATAAATGTCTCTAGCAATATAATGTATTTTTTTAATTATAGATTTTTTCTAAGCAGAGTCACATCTAGAAAACACTTCTTAAAAGATCTTTTTAGGCTAGGCTGGACTTTGAATTTTCAGCAAGTAATACCCATGATATAGTAGTATCAGAGACTCATAGGAAAGAATATGATCTATAAAAAGGAATTTTATCTGCAATTTTTCTGGAGAAAAGACAATTATTTATAATTTGTTAAATGGAAGTGCAATTACTCCTCCCAGTAAACAGGTCTTGTCTGCTGTCCTAGAATCCTGACTCGCACTTTTAATGAAAAAGGTGGGGGTTTTCTCCATAACTTAAAATTCATAATAATAATATCTTATTAAAAAAATCAGCCCTTCCTGGCTCAGAAACAAAAGAATAAACTTGTCTTATCTTCTGTAACTGTAGTTATAGGAAAACTGTCCTGGAGTGGACTTCATCCTCTTGATATTTCTTTTATCACAGACAGGAATAGAGGGATGTTGCTGCCTTTAGAAATTACTGGCAGAGCAGCAGTAGGTTGTCCAGCTAAAGAAATGAGTCTATGGTGGTCATTTAGCAGATCACCAGACCAGTGACCCTGCAGCTCCCCACAGCTGGTGTTCCTTGGCTGAGTTCTGCTCCTTTAACACTTGCAAGCAAGTTTTAATAGAAATCAGCAATTTTTATGTACTTCTACTTGTTAGAGCTTATAGTGATAAGCTGATGAAGAAAACAATGCTGAGAGTCTCTAAATAAGTGTACTCCCCCAGCAGTTTTATGGGTGAGGTTCAGTTGGCCAAGTCCTGAGATCAGGATGCTGTGTCTAAGCTGTGTTCTGAGTTTGTGGAAATGGGAGAAGAGCAGACTTAAATGAGAGATCAGAAGATATATTCTTACACTCAGAATACACAGTGGAGCTTGGACAGACTTGTCTGCTGAAAATGTCTTGATTTTCTGGTTTAGACTGCTCTCCTCTGGTCTGCTTTTTCAGAATTGCAGGGGGATTACCCATGTTTTCACACGTTTCTTCAGAGTGGCATAAAACATGGGCTGTGATGCAACAGTGGACAGTTTATTGGCTTTTATTTTTTCTAGGAACCTATTTTTTGACCTAATTAGAGACCTGGGTTTTGCTAAAACAGAAATTCTCTACTAATTTGATCTCTTGCTCCATTAACCAGGGCAGTGATCTCTTAACAAAAAGGGCATAAAAAGTGTTATCACTTCTACTTCTTCCTGCATTTTCAAGTTCTAGGCAGCCATAGCAGTTCAAACAAGTCAGCATTAAGCAGTCAGGCCACCTCAGCAAGACAGATATACAGCCCTCTGCTTCACTAATATATTCAAATATAGGCCTGACAACTTTTCCAATAATGATTTTGCACATCTTTCATCTAGATACTACTCCCTTTCTCCTCTGAGCTGCTGTTGGGAACTCTTTTTGGTCTTTTGTCTTCCATTCTTCATTCTCCTTCCCTTTAAACTTGTTTTCCTGTCTTTCATGACAGATCCTGAATTATAATTCTTCATATTGTCTCACTTCCCCTCACCGCCTCACTCAGTTACTTTGTTTTCTTTTGCACATCCTTATCCCTGCTGGAAATCCCACACAGAGACTTCACAACACACCTGTGCTCATCTGCCTTGAACCTTGCATCTTCCTGTCTAAACTATTCACCTCTCCAGTTCACAACCCTTAGCAGTTTTTTCCTAATCTCTGTACATAATCTCCATGTCCTGCTTTTATTATTCTCAAAGTCCATGTCATTTTGTCCAGGGGATAATTGAAACAATGTTACTGACCCCACTCCATTTTATTTGCTTTCCCTTTCTTACACTAAACTGCTTTTTCTGCCTAGCTGCACCCATAATTGTCCCACTAACCTTCTCTCACCAAAGCAGCCTTGCACTCATCCTGTCTTTTTCATCAAATTCATCAAAATATACTTTGGATTCTCTGATTTAAAAAAAAAAATACTTTACACCAGTCCCTTCTCTGCCCTTGTTTCTTTACTTTCCATCTCAACTGCCTGAATGAAACTCCTTCTGCTTTCTCTGTGAGGTTTATTATTTTGAGCATAGTGACTTGCATTGTATCTTCTCCTGGGGGTAGTACCTGACTGTATTTATCTCTTGGTTATCATTTTGTATTTTGACTTTATAGGTTGTTTGTAGCAGAGCCCATTTTTTTCATTTTGGGTTTGCAAACAACTGAGCACAACTTGTTGCCTTCCTTGGCTGGAGCTGCATACATAATAAACAATGGCACAACGAGTTCAACATTTTAGCACTGCCATCCACTGGCTGTCTTAACACAAAATTCCACGTTTGACTAAAATTTTGAAGTATTGCTTTTGTTGCTGCTGCCTGCAATGTATTATTGTAAGTTCAATAATTCAGAGTAATGGACATGCCAGAATTCTTTATTATTCTTTATCCCTTTCAAATACAAGACATATGACTTTTGCTCTGTCTTTTTCTTTACAAAGTGAAACATTGAGGCTGGTTGAAGAATCAGGGGATCTATAATAAACTACTACTACAATTAATCGACTTACATTACCTGAATGATGTGTATATTTTGCAATATATATTGCTCATGTTTAAAAAACAAAGTACTTAAGCATGTGTATAGATGCAAAAGAAAAATTGGGCAATTTGAGACTAACCTAAAATTTGTGTATTTCCCCCTGTCAAGCCCTTTCATCTTCCTCTTTCTTTATTTTAATAATCAGTGGGTTTCCTTTCCACAAGCACATTCAGTTTGTGGTTGAATACACACATAAGGACTTTTGTGACTTTTATTTTTATTCCTTGCTATTTTATCCTTTTAAACTTTCCCCTCTTTTTTTCTCTTTCTTTCTTCCACTTAATTTCTTTGATACGGCTAAGCTTATTATAATTAGGCTTACTGACAAATGATTAATATTCCATGGTAAGAACAATTTGCCTTTTACATTTCCTAATGTGCTCCCCTCCTGAACAGTGGCAGAGATATTTATATTTTTAGTACAAAAGTCCATCTGTGACAAGAGCCTGTGAAAATCTATCAAGAAGTGAGGTCAAATAAATTTTATATGTAAATGTGTTTCCAGAAAAATTTGAAAGGAAGAATAGAGAGGGGAAAAAAGGGAGAAAACGTGTGCTTTTTCAGTAATTATATTGTTTATCCAATTTAATACTGTGTGCTGAAATATTACCCAAATTCTAGGAAATGAAGTGGATTATGAGTTCAAGGATGGAGCACTAATTGAATTTTTCATTGAAATGACTCATCTAAGCAACACAGTCAGCTGGATTGTTCTCCTGAATGTAAAAATCTTTACAAATGTTATCCTGGTACAGGTACAATACTAAAAGCTTGAATGTTCTCCCTCAAAAAAAAAGGATATTTGTCAGATTTGCTAGAAGGGGGATACTATTCCCAGGAAAAATACATTTTTTATAACAAAGCAAGATGAATTGGGGTTTTTTTCTAACTCGTTTTGTCTCAAGAAAACCCGGTCACTCTGGGCACAAAGCTCATTGAGTATTTCAATCTACAGATCTTAACTGAGTCATAGACCTCACACTAACATTCTCTAAAGGCAGGGATATTTCTTACCTTTTCTTACCTTACTCTACATAAAAATGAGCTATAATTAAACAAAATAACAGTTCTAAAAATTATATAAGCTGAAAAAAAAAGGTTCATTTATTACTTCAAGTTAAAAATATCAGCTCCAATTTCATTCATTATTATGAAAACTCTTACTCTTTTTTGTGCCTACTCTTATTTTTTAAAAGTGACACCTATTAGTCTTTGCCTCATTAAAAAACAGCATTCACTGTGGTATTCTGACAAGCCTGATCCTTTATTTTTGATATATGTTTGATTCATAAACACCAATTTGGCCATGAAATTTAGAGCAATTTTGAAAAAAAAAAAAAACCCAGCCAAACAAAAAAGAGCTATTAATTTCTCCTACTTAAAAGTGACTAGAAGATGGAACTTTGAAATATTTTTAGCATTTTACAAATCAACAGAGATTTGCATCTGACTTCCACTACACGTGGAACCTGGTGTACACACATTCTTGAAAAGCATGAGTCACTATCAGAAAATACACACTTCACAGAATAGTGAGAGAGGACAGAATAAGCTTAAAAGGTCTTTTATTAGAATTTTGTATTTTAGTTAAGAGGCCATTGAAAATATTTTTTTCTCTTGCAAATATAATATTTTCTGCCAGCTGGTAAATCTTTTCTCTAAAAGCCTAAAATACCCCAGTTGTAAATAAATGGAATTTATTTCTTAAAATCACGAAGAAGCATAAATTGCAATTGTATTGTTTCTCTTGAAAATAACTTAAGAGCCAGAAAATAGTTCTCCTTAGAGCTTTAGTACACCAGTACTGACTGTCATTATTATTGTGTCAAAGCCAATAGAGTGCATAAACATGCCAAGAACACCCTCATGATATCCTTCAAAAAGCTCCAGGAATAAGTATAGTTTTCAGTAAAGAAATAAACAAACAATTTTCCATTACTTCACTAGCATAAGTGATTACAGTCTGAATTTTTAAGAAATAATTTCTTGTGGTCTTAAGATCTTAAGAAATAAGATCTTTGCAAAGATCTTGAAACGGGACAAATTGTAGACTAGAAGTATTTAAAAGGTACTTACATATCACTGGCAATGGAGGAATTCCTGGACATGGACTTTGGAGACAGATCATAATCACTGTCTGACCGGTATAGGAAAGACTCCCTACGTTGACTGTGGACAAAATTTGCCTGAAGAATTAACCCTGACCCAGGGCTTGTCATGGGGTCCAAGGGACTTCGTCCTGATGATGTACCATTGTCTACATCGAAACTGCAAAAAGAGAAAATTTTTTATGTTATTGACCTAAGAATTTTAAAATTTAATAAACACTCTTCTGAAAAATTATCATAGCTAATTGTTTCTTGATAGAAATGGAGAAATACACCTGGTCACATCCACTGCTGCAAAAAAAACCACAAGTCACACAAGAGAGATACTTTCAAATTACCCATAAACAAAAAAAAAAACAAAAAAACCCAAAAAAAACCCCCAAAAACAAAAACCAAAAAACCCCCCCAAAAAAACAAGTCTGAAGGAAAAGAAGATTGGCAGAGAAAAAGCCCACGCTATTAGAACTAAAGGAAGCTTTATACTTCTCTGCATGTAGAGTATCCATGAGCTCTATACCAGAGGAAACCTGATGTTTCATTATGTATTTCTTCAGGTCTCATCTCTCCTGAGCTGGACACCAATTATCCTGTCTCTTGCTGCTAAGGTAGCTGAGGGCTTTTTTTCTTATTGAGTATGCAATCCTAATATTTTGTTACTACAAAAGTAGTTCAAGTTCATACTTTATCTTCTCCCAGTAAACGAAGTGCTGGGGTGGCATTAGGCAGATGTGTGTGCTTGAGCACATCTACCTGCATTAGACTGGCTGTTTTACAAACAGATGGAAGCAGTGAGTCCTTTGTTAAAGGCCAAGCAGCAGCACTTCAGTAGCCTTTTGTGTCTTTGAACTGCACAGTTTAGATTCAGGATTTTGGTTGCTGTGTTTGGTATGAAGGGTGGTAGAGAGGCTTATCATTCCTAGAGAACACTTTTCTCGTGAGAAGCTGAAGGACGAGTGAACAGAAAGAAAGAGAAGGAGAGAGTAGATGCTGTTGTACACAGATGGTAATGTTTCCACAAAGGGCTTTGAAAATCACTGCAAAGACCTTGAGCGGGAGTCTGCAAACAATTAAACTGGTACAGGGCGGGTGGTGCTGAGAGGACGTGTTCATGGCAACCTGTGTTGCTTGACAGGCTAACAGCTGCATTTGGTACTGTATGGAGGCTTTTTGCAGCATTTGGCTTCGTGTTTGGATGTCTTGTGGTATACAATCTGAGAGGTTACAAATGTGTGGATTAGCAAGACTAGGTGTTCAGGCTCATTTGCCATGGGGACTAATGGGGACAAAAATAACACTGCTTAAGCATTTAAGAATGAGGGATGAACAGAGGATCTTTCACATTACTCTTTAAACATAGATAAGCTGTAGCACCATATTATGTATTTTTCCTGAACCGATATAAAGTATTCATTCTTAAAATGGTGCTCATTTGAAGGATACCCATGGTTCCAGTTACAGCCAGCAACAGCAGAAAAGATGCAGTGAAAATCAGCTGTTGATCAGACTTTGGCCTAGCACAAGCACCACAGCTGGTACATGCTACTCTGTACCAGCTTATTTTATTATCCATTGACCTAACGTTTCAATGAAGTTGCCACTTCCATCCTTTGCTGAAGTGATGGCATTCAAATGACCTTTTCTTCCTTTGTTAAATGAATGAATCAAAGAAACATATAATGCTTATTTTGACACAGATGCACACTATCTGGCAGAGGATAATTTTTTGCTTCATGATTTATTTCATTGTTACGTTTTTACTTTGCACGTGTTTCTGGAACTGCAAGCTTACTGCCACATTCAGACTGCACTATTTTCTTTGTATTCACTGCTTACAGTTTGAATGTAGAAAAGCAAATGTAGTTGGCTTGTTTGTTTCTCTAAAAAAAAAATAAATGCAGAAAATATTATTTAAAAACTTTCAGACAGCATAGTAATTTAATTCTGTTTTCACTGTAGTTTTCAGAACAATTACCTGTCAGTAAATCCAAACACCTACACTTCTTCCCAGGACTAATTTAATTTGATTAAGCCTGTATACTTTCTTCTGTGTCTTTAAATGTACGACTGCTTTGTCAACCTCAAACTAAGAAAGATTAAACCATGAGACACCAAATGAGACATCTGCCACCAGCCTTCTAGGTGATCGTGGACTGGGCAGAGCTCCTCTTTTCCTTTCACTTTCCCTACCTGTTGCACCTTTGTAATGACTCTGAGATCTGCTCACAAAAATTATTTGAGAATGTATTGGAAAGGTCAAGATACTCTGAAGGCTGCAGTAAAATACCCTTTGCAGCTTGTAGTGTCATTAGTTCATAACCACATTACCCTTGTTACTAGCATGACAACTATTGCTTGTTATCAGTCAATATCTTAGCCTGAACTCCTAAATATTGCAGGAGCACAGAATAATCACAATACTAATGAAGGATTTAGCTCAACCTATCTAAATTTCCTAACATTTATATTTTATTGTCTTCATAACTTTTTCCCTCTTTAAACAGCTTCAAGAAAACACAAACTCCTAATGGATACATAGTCTGTATATTTTGTTTTTCTACTGAGGGCAGGAGGGCAGATAATTCCTGCAACTTTAGGTAAAACAGAAGACTGTTCTCAGTAAGATTAATTTCTGCAATGGCAGTATCCTTTCAAATATCTATTAGCTTGCCTGGAAACTTCCAAGCAAAAGTTAAAAGTTGGCTATAAATAAATGAAGATTAATGTAGGCCCCTCTCACAGGATGAAAATTTTGAATCAAGTGTTAATACTAAATCGATTTCTTTAACAGTGGTCTGTTAAAGAATACTCAACTGAATCAAAATTATTTAGTTGGATTAGAGGAATATGGTTTTATTTGCAGTTTTGTTTTATTTTCTTCATCCCCTTTTGTGACCACCATATGAATATTATATTACCAGTCTTATTTCTTACAGTCAGAAACTAAGGCAGGTTCTACGACTGATTTCACTGTCAGATTGTAACATAGTGAATTTTTAAAACTTAGAAGTCTGTTAGGTAGAGCGGCAGTTTCACCATCTGGGATAGATCCTTTGTTTTGCAGGACCGGGTAACCACAAACTTGTGCAAGTCATTGCTGTTGCGACAGAAATTTTATCCTGTTGTACTGCGTGGTGACCACTAGATGGGTGTAAAAAGTAAAAAACAGGATCCAAACGGATCAGTCGGATTTGCCTCGAGCTGTTCCAACAGAACGTCCTTTCTGAAAATATGCATCAAGGAAAAAAATGACCAGTTCTACAGTCAAAGGGGAGTGTGAATACAAAACTGTTTTTTCAGGAACCCATGTTTATGTTTAAAAGTTTGTGAAATGTTGCAGTAGTTAAGTGTCTTATTTAGATCTTTTGGAGACATTTGCCAACACTTTCAGATACAGCAGCTTGTAGAACTCTCAGTAAAAAGAAGACTTCTTAAAATGAAAATCATACAAAGTGTTTCTTTGTCTGAACCACAAAGAATCTTCTTTTTAAGAATGTGTACTTCTGACTACACTGTATCAAAAGAAGAGAGAATCAGAATGGGGAATTGAACACTTTCCCACCAGTTCTTTGCTCTTTGTTGTTGGATACACTGGAAAAATCAAAAGTTTAAGACACAAAATAGGATGGACTTTTTAACTTGATTGAACAGAAATTGCAAAAAGTCAGCTGTGCTTGCTTCACATTTATATTTTCACTCCCAATAACTTTTAAGCCACAGCAAGAATATGCTGCTAATTAGAAAGAACAGAGAAACATAACAGCACCTTCATGGAATTTGTTGCTAAAGAGGGTGGGAACACTTTTGCTTTCATTTCACAGGCAGTAAGAGGCAACTTAAAGGCAGAATTTTGCACCATTACTCTGCAGCCAGCTTTGGGCACTTTGCATAATGCATGCAAACTGAAACTGCCTTTGGTGACAGGAGCATTTGGCACAGATACCACAGAATTTTAGATGTTCAAAGAGCTTACCTATACCTCTGGAGATGCCAAAGCCCTGAAAAAATGATAATTCAGCAACTTTTCTGTCTGCATTTTGACAAAATGCTTTAAGACATTAGTGGATAGTATATCTTTAGACCCTACCTTATTCAGTGTTCAATACTGACAAACTTGACATTAGATGAAATTCAGAGGTTTTTTCCTTGTTTGGCAATTCATCTGTTTTGCAATCCTGCCCACTTTCCGTCATCCAGCTCTGTACTAAGATGGGGACAAAACTGAGTGATTTGTAAATATTCATGGCTGATCTTCCCTGTGCTCCTAATGCAACAGGTACGAATAACATCATAAAGCAAACCTTAGGAATTTTATTAGATTTGCTTCAGACAATATTGGGACTCTGTGGCAAGAACAGGAGAGGTTCTGAATCCTGAATTTTAGGACCACTTCTTCATTGTTAATGACTGCACAGCTTCTTGGCATATTAAAAGAAACTGGGCTTCCTTTTGAGTTCCTAAAAAGTGGTTTCCTACTCTCTGCAAGGCTGCTGAAAGAAAAATGTGGCCACCTGTATATAAAATATAGACTTTAGTTACATAAGGAATAATGGCATCATAATCAAAATACCCAAAAGTTTGTAATTAAGGCAGCCTAGAAAATCTTGGTGTTGGTTTTCCTTTAGTACTGAGAATTTAGCACTAATCCTGCAGCATTTTGGGGGGGTTTATTTTCTTTAGATTTTGTGTGTTTTTTATTTTTAGAGAAATATGTAATAGTAGGAGAGAGAAAGAAATAAATTTCACCCTGAAATGAAGACTTTTAAAGAATGTGAATTGTGCTCCTGCTATTCCCCTTTAAGTGTCTTCTCACTTTAATATTATCCTGGAAACTACAGGGAGGTAGAGCCAAATTAATTGAACCTCTTGGGGACATCTTATCTTTTAAGGCCATCTTTAGCATTACAGAGGGACAGGAAAGTTCTAGAGGAGCAATTTTTTCCTCCATCAAAGGAGTCCATTGTCCTAGTGTCAAGCAATCTCTCCAGCCATCTGTGCTATGACCTATATACACATCTCAATGTCCTCACTTCCAAGAAGTCCTGTCCTGTTTTTTCACCTGGTAGCACAATCCCAATATCACACAAAGTAGGTGCATTTGGTATAGCAGCTGTAATTCACTGAAATTATCACAGAAGACCTGCCCTGCAGCAACTCCCTTTGAGCAGGATCTAATTTAGAGTAAAAACAAGGTAATGAAACTACAAGGTTCCAATGAAAGGGTAAACTACTTATTGTTTTGCCCCAGGACAGGAGCCCATCTCTGGGGAAAGAGGCCTTAGCAACTGGAGAAAGGGAAGAATTGGATGCTGCCTCCTAAAGCAGAATTTATTGCTTGGATTGCTTCAGATTAAAATAAGCAGAGGGTCACCACAGCTGATGGCATGCACCATATGCCATATGCATGAATATGGAGGATTGTAGAGAAAGGCCACAGTGTGCCTGTATCTAAGATTGCTCGGTAGGTCTTTGTGGTTTCACCTGGGCCTTTTTATTGCTTATTAATAAACTAAGCATTATGTTTTGACAACAGCTGACTTGGATGTCCCCTTTTTTTTTTTGTCAGGCATAGTTATATCTCAACTCTAAGTGAGAGATGAGACTTTAGAATTTTCTTTATCAATAGAAATAAGTTGTCACTATCTCCTCCTGCCACAGGTTCACTTTTTAGATGTTCAATAGACTAACCTGCAGCACCAGAAAAAAACCAAGTAAAACTAAATCAGTGGATTTGTATAATTGAATCGCAAACTAATTCTTTGTTTGAGACTTTTCACAATGTTTCCCTACTGACAGTCACTACCCAGTGATGCAGAAGAGTCCACATGTGGTTTTCTCCTTTCTTTTTGTCTTTCACCCCAAGAGTAGCAAAAAACAAACAAACAAACAAGTAAACAAACAAAAAACTCAGTAAAATAAGGGAAGAAAAAAATATATATTTGTATTGATTTTTGGAAGGAATAAAACACCTATTCTCTACATATGCAGGAAAAAAATGTTTATACAAGAACTGGTATTTTTATTTTCTTCGTAGTGAAGTTAAGAAAAATCTTTGCCTTCCATTACTTAAAATATTTCCAGTCAATTGTAACCAAATGATATAAAAAGGAACATATGATCTAAATCTGAATTTTCATGTACCAGTGTAGAATTCAAGCCAGCTATCTGGTTTTGGCTTTGAGTTTCCAGTTCAGCAACTTAGAAAACAAGCCCTATCATTACCTCCATATTTAGAAGTGGTGTGGATAGATTTTTCAGTATCAAAATTCCAAGCAAAAGAATAAAATGTGACATTTTGTGGGGGTTTTTTTGGCAGTAGAACTTGGCTTTTGCTCTTGGCATAACTGTTTTTAGCAACATTTGAGTGCAGAAGGCTTAATATTAGGTCTAAAATTACTAGACATAATATTAAAAGCCCAGGAAACATACAAATAGAAGATGTGTAGGACAAAAAAAACCCAAAATAGAAAACAATGAAGCAGACTGGTTTGTAAGAACTGGTCAACTCAAACATGTTAGTGAGGGAACTCTGACTATCTATTTATCTTCTGTGTCATGCTTTCTAGCAAGCATCTCAGGAAATACAATCTCTCAAAACAAACTGTTTCATGTTTTGTTATGAAGTTTCCAATCCTGGTACTCAACTGAAGGTGTGCTCTCCACAATGTCACCTCATTTTTCCTAATTATACTTCAGGGGTCTATCCATTTGGCATGAAATACTTTTTAAAGGCACCTATTGAATTAAATTGCCTGTTGTGCTCAGCCATACTGAGATTTCCTTTGTTGTTCCTTTTATTTTTTCCTCAGAGACAATATCATCCCTCACCTGGCCAGTTTCATTCTCTAAACTTGGTCTTTGGAGTGAATGTCTCTCAACTAATGTGATGTTCAAATAGAATGCCAGATTCCAGATCCTATCACATGGATTTGATGTTCTGATGTTTCTTTGAAGCTGAAATAGTTGTCTTATTTTAGTATAACAATTCAAACAAGAAACACAAAAGAATTGAAATGAAAAATAATTTCCAGGAAATGTGGTAATTTGTTCATGCTTTTACTAGATTTAAGTCTGTACTTAAATTTAAAGTAAAAACTTACATTACTTTGTCTGTAATTGATCTAATAGACTAATGGGACTAATATTCCTACTTGTAGGTGACAAAAAAAACCACCAAGACAATAACTCTTTTTCCCAATGCTTCTGCTAAAAAACTGTAGCGGCTTGAGATCTGAATGAGAATATCTGCAGAAAATGTTGAAGAGTTAGAAGTATTTTGGGCAATCTAGGAAAATGAATGTTGAGAAACAGAACCACTTGATCCAGACATGAGAAAGACTAGGCAGCAATTCCTGGGGTACTCTACCCCACCAGCCTGCTGGTCCCTGGCACCCCCATGTGCCATTGCTGCAAGTACACTTCAACTGCATTTCTAGGAGTGCAGTCTCAGCTGGACTGATGGTTCTCCATTCTATTATCATCATTTGATTGCTGTCTATCTGCCTATTCCCTTAAATCATATCATAATCCTATGGATTTATGATTCTATGATCCCCAGCAGTGGAGCACCTATAACTTCCTGGGCAACCTGTTCCAGTGCCTCACCACTGTCACAGTAAAGAATTGTTCTCTAATGTCTAATCCAAACCTCCTTTCTTTCACTTTGAAGCCATTTCCCTTTGTCATGTCACTACATGCTCTTGTGAATGGTCTTCCTCCATCTTTCCTGTAAATCCACTTAGTATACTTGAGGACTGAAATTAGGTCACTCCAAAGTCTTCTCTTTTTCAGGCTGTACAGACCTAACTCTCTTAGTATTTCCTAATAGGAGAGATGATCTATCCCTCTGATTACCTTTGTGGCCTCCTCTGGACTTGCTTGAGCAGTTCCATGTCCTTCCTGTGCTGGGGCCCCAGAGCTGATGCAGCCCTGCAGGTGGGGTCTCAGCAGAGCAGAGCAGAGCAGAGGGGCAGAATCCCCTCCCTGGCCCTGCTGCCCACACTGCTTTGGATGCAGCCCAGGACACATTTGGCTCTCAGGGCTGGGAGTGCCCACAGCTGGGTCATGTCCAGCCTCACAAGTCCTTCTCCCTGAGCTGCTCTTGATCTGTTCATCCCCTCAGGTGTTGCCCTGATCCAAGTCCAGCACCTTGCACTTGGTCTCACTAAACTTCTTATGATTCCCATTCACTCGCTTCTTGAATCTCTTTAGGTTCTTCTGGATGGCATAAATACTGAGCTACCTTCAAATCTTTTTTAAAAATCACTTAAGTTTTTCAAGAAGTTCAAGAAAAACTGTTTTTCTTTCCAAGGTGAGTTTTGATCTGACTATTCCAACTTCTTTTTCTGCAACACTACTTCCTGAACAGTATTTGGATGCTGGGATACTAAACCAACTTGCACTGAGTGCAAACATAAGGCATGAATTTACTGTTATACACAGTGCCATTAATTTTCTTTCATTTAAATGTAGTAGAATAACATTTTGAAGCATATAAAAATGTTTGTTTATCAAGTCATAATAATATGTGAACCACAAACCAAGCATATTTCCTAATCCTAGTTAAAATGCAGTTTCCCTAAGATATTAGCAGAACATGGTTGAGAACCAAACTTGTGCCAGAGAAGGAAAATTCAATATACTGAAAGAGCTCAGCCTCCTCTTTCTGAGAATCCAGTTGGATGCCATTATCAAAAGTGATTAAATTGCTTTATGAATTACTGGTGTGATAAAGCAAGCATGTAGGAAAAGAGGTAGCTTCTCAAAACTATAATAAATAAATAATAAATAATAAAAAACTATAATCTCCATCCAACCTGGACTTGAACACTTCCAGGGATGGGGCATTCACAACATTTCTGGGCAGAGGCTCACCATTCTCACAATGAGGAATTTCTTTCTAACATTTAATCTAAACTTATCCTTCTTCATCTTAAAGGCATTTCTTTGTCTCTTGTCACTACATTGTCTCATAAAATGTCTCTCCTCAGCGTTCTTGTAGGCTCCTTCAGGTACTGGAAGGTGTTCTGATGTCTTCCTGGTGTTCTAAGTCTCCCTTCTTTTCTCCAAGCTGGAAAGGCTCAGCTCCCTCAGGCTTTCCCCCTTGAAGAGGTGCTCCAGGCCTGTGATCATCCTTGTGGACTCCTCTGTCTCATTCAAACAGGCCAAGGTCCTTTTTAGAAAGAGATCCAGTAAGCCATGAAGTGTGATCATTATGACAAGAGGATCTGCAATCTTCAGCGTCACTTCATTCATAGTTATTAAATCTTTGCACAACGGACCTTAAGCAACCTTTTCTTCAAAAATTGTGTGTTGAAGAAAATAGATAAGGGCTGTGGACTGAAAGGTCCAAAGAGAAGCCCTAAAGCTCAAACTGTAGGGACATTGCACATAGAAGATGATTTGTTTCACGAGTACAATGTGCACACATAAATATCAACATGGAATCAAAGCCATCTGCAGAGAATGGTGGACAGGAGGCAGCTGGATAAGAAATTGCAGTTGTTTCTTTAGGCATTGTTCTAGATTGCTCATGACAATGAAAGCTCTAGGTAAAGGACATATAATTATATTTGACAGGAAACTTTTTTTTCCCTCACACCATTGTAGCATTCTTCTCATTGCAATAAGCAATTGCTAGCAATAAATCACGCATGAATTCCATTCCCACAAGAATTTGTGTTGGGATATGTTAACAGCAATTATCACTGAAAGCAAGCTATGTGTTTTATAAAGGGTGAAAGCTCAAGGTGCTATGACTTCCAGGGTTCTAAAATTTTTCTGCTTAGGTTTAGCAAAATGGTTTCATTCTTTCTACTTCAGTTCATTTCAGTTCTTAAATTCTGGGTATTGGATTTTTTTGTTGTTGTTGTTGTTGTATTGAATAGTATTTATTTTATACTGTATTTTTGTATTTAGTTCACCAAATGTCCTAGATTTTCTGTCACTTCCTCTTCCCTTGACTTCTACTAAATGTTTCATGGTGTATGTAGTGATTTGAGTTCTGAAACTTCATTTTCTGCTCATCCTCAACATCACTGGAACACCTCATTCACAGTCTCATTTTGATTAACTACTGCTGTAATAAAGCATGTTCTTGTTACAATCTCTTGTGCTCCTGTATTGTCTGTTTCTACCAGCCACAGTAAGATTCCGATTGAGCACATGACTGTTGGACCCTGAAAGCAAATGTTACAAAGCAAAACCTACAGAGCTATAAATACAGTGCTTTAACTACTAAGAAAATAAAGAAAAATATTATGAGGTGTAAAGTTACTATACATATTATACAACTCTCATTTGGTAAAATATCTAAATGGACAGAAGTCTAAAAATGTTCAAGGATCATTAAAAAATTAAATAGAAATGAGAGAAAAACCTCTAACACTGGTTGCTAAAGTTTTCAGATGCCACATGTATCACTAAGCTAAGCATGCCTCACCCAAGAACTGAGTCTTTCTCTGCAAGAATGTAGAAACAGAAATGCCAGTTTACATTGCTTTTAGCAAGGCATTTTTTTCCAGTATTAAACCTGCAAAGAGATTTTATGTAGTTGAAAGAAAAATTGAAAAAAATAACCTTTTTTTTAAAAAACATGTGAACAAGCCAGAGCTGTTAAAAATCACTGTATATTGTAAGACAAAATCTTCTATGAAATTCTTACAGAGCAAGACCAAATCATTTTATTGAAATTTACAACTTAGCCTTGCCCCATGCAGAAATATACATCTGTAGATCTTTTTAGGCCAACTAAAAATTTCTCATCAGTTACAGAATTATCTGTAAGCACAAATCAATTCCATAAAATAAGATTTGTGCTCAAATTTGCACTAAAAATTTGGGAGGGGAGATGATTGCTTTCTACTGTTCTTGACCATCAACCCTCCTCCCTGCTGTAACAGCTCATCTGCTGCCATTCTCCATTGGGCAAAAAGTGCTGCCTTTTCTCACCCCTTCCACAAGCCCTTCCCTGAACACCAAGAGAATATATGTTTAAACTAACAAAATCATTGCAAAGTCTGGACAAATAATAACAACTGAACTATAGGATGAAGTTATTAACATGACATATGTTTACAAGTAGGAAAAAAAGAATCAAATACATAAGGGCATTTTTTGTATAAAGAAATTTCCTGTAACTAGGAAAAATTGTGCCTGATTTACTTAGTGCAAAAAAGAGTTGTCAGGCAACTTGGTTCCAAAAGCCTATTTTCTTGATCTTGATGTCATTACTAAAATTGGGATAGGACATGCCATAATTGCTGGCGCCAAGGAGCAGATTATATCATTCAGGAAACATTACAAAATGCACAATCCAAGAGAGCAAGGAGAAAGCCCAATATCTCTCATCAGTCCCTACCGATGAAGAAATGTCACTGTAACATTGTTGCTTTTGGAGTAGCCTTCAACTATTTCCCCCTGACATCTTGTTATTTCATCCTGTGACATGTTCCCAGGAGAATGAGCAATTTTGCCAAATGAAAGATTCTTTTCCAAGCAGTGCTTTTCAGCAGGGCTCAGCCCACGTGTCCGAAGCTCAGCAGCGCTGTCTGCACACGGCAGTGGGGATGGGATGTGCCCTCCCAGATCATCCACCATCCTGCCTAACCCGTGGCCTGGCCTCAAATTCATGGACAGACTTTGGCTCTCAAGGAGAGGCCTTAAGCAGAGGGGAGGGGAGGGCCCCGGCAGCTGAAGGAGGATCAGATTGCCAGGATATCCTTTGTTACATTTGTTTCTTTTGTGGGAATAAGGTAGGATAAGAGGATACAGAAACCTGTTCTCTCACTGGATGAGTCATCCTCACTGAATCATTTTATCCCCTTCTGCGCTTACATTTCCCTACCTGCAAAATGGGAACTTTGTAAAGCGCCAAGAGTTCTTATCCTTAAAAACAACCAAACCAAACCAAAACAAATAAAAAACTTCCTACTGCCTAAAATTAATACCAATTAATTTTAGTAGTAGAAGTTTTAATTTTGTAGTAGGAGTTTAGGAGTAGTAAAAAGAGCAGTAGGAGTATCAGAAACACCATTTTTTAAAAGGACGTATCAAAAGCAGACATAGGTGAGAAAAGGAGAAATTTAGAAAATTTACTGGTTTTCCTCATAGAAAGCATGTGAAGGAATAGGAAGAATAGAAGACTAGCTTACTTACTTGTTTTGATACATGGGCTTTTTAAGATCCCCTCCATAAAAAGTGGAGTGGAAGATGACTTTAAACCAGGTATTTCTGTAACATTGCCATGTAAAAAAAAAGGAATTATGGAGGAAAAAAAATACAAGAGAAAAAAAAAAGGCAAGCAATGAAACAACCAAGCAACCAAGAAAAAACATCCTTTACCAAACATTTATTAAAAGAAATTTTGTGAAAAATATTTAGAAAATAAAGAAGAAAATCTTTTTCACTTCAGGTGAGAAGCTGATTAGATTTTTTTTTTTAAATGTGGTTTTATTTTTTGCCCCTAACATGTTGTACTTCCATAAGGCACAGAAAACCATTTTGAATTCTGTTTTTAGACAGAATGAAATGATTAGTTTGGTTTTGTTTTTTGGTGTTTTTTTTTTTTTT